>JAPYYZ010005557.1:0-10513 GCA_030522705.1 Eretmocerus eremicus | reverse complement strand
CCTAGTGGATAAGGTCCTGGTCTCCCACGCGGGAGGCCGGGGTTCGAGTCCCGGCCGGCATCACTGAGATTTTTTCTCATGTGCTTTTTACGGCGGTCTCGGTGGTTCGGAATCCACCTCAAGGCGAGGCCGTACAAAGCCGATTTGTCGTCTGCTGAAGCCCTAATTTGTGCCATAATTTTTGCTCTGTGCTTCTTGGATGAATCGGTTACACATGATATCGCTTCATAGCGCAATTCTTTCGAATCTACTGATTCCAATGAGCACTTGTACATTGCTCTATCTAAAATACAACTCGCGATATTCCTAAAACGGTATTGAAAATTCATAACCACGATGTTGTTGGCTCCACAGTTTCAGAAATATCGCGAGTTGTAACGTAGGTAGAGCAATGTACGAGTGCTCATTGGAATCAGTAGATTCAAGAGAATTGCGCTATGGAGCGATATCATATGTCTAACCGATTCGTCCAAGATGCACAGGGCAAAAATTGTGGCACAAACTAGGGTTTTAGCAGACGACAAATCGACTTTGTACGGCCTCGCCTTGAACTGTAGGTCGGCCTCACCGGGGTGAAATAGGTGGTTGGCAGTTGCTGACGCGCTGGTTGAGAGTAACACAACCCCACGAAAATGAGTGCCGTCTGGATAAAGCTCTAAAGAGCGGGTAGCGAGACGTAAAACTAAAAGATTAAGTTTTTTTCTTTTAGTATATCTGTCAGGGATATGGGAGAGAGGTATTATGGTTCCTATTGGGAAGATGTTCCTATTAAAGGTGAAACATTTTACAACTAACACTTCATCAGATAAAAATGTACAAGTTTTCATAATTTTTAATGGATGTTTGTCTGAGTATGATTTTTAATTAGACAATAGTTGAAATTTCAAAGTGGATTTTGGGGAAGATTCATGAACTAATGATGTGTGATACCGATTTGAGAAAGCATTCTGCTAATCTCATTTAGCAGCGTTTTTTATTGAAGTGTATGATTAGATTTGTAATTCAAGATTGTACCTAAAGGAATTGGTTTTTGGAAAAGTTAGTAATAGTACGGTTTTCCTGTCCAATAATCGATATATCTAAAAGAATGATAACTTCATCTTGTTCAGATCCATATGTGAATTTCAGATCAACACTGTAATTTTAAAAGTATCGACGAAAAGATCTACATGTTTTCTCTTTACACAGAGAATTGTATCATCAACATATCTACAATGAAAGAAGGAGGTACATTAATGTTCCTCTTTTGAATTCTCCAAACATTCAGTTTCCAGATCATTCATAACTAATTGTAAGTCGGCAAAAAATGGTGTGATATCGGGGATCTCATATGCGAGCCAAATATTTGTTGACAGTATTGGTCATTGAATTTGAAGTATGTGTTGTCAAATGATAGTTGCACTCTTTCTCTAATCTCTGTAGATAGAATTTTGCACTCGTTATAGATGTCTGGAAACTGTCTGTCCAAACCATTCAAAACAAAATCACACGGAAAGTTAGTGAACAATGAACCAATATGAAGAGAAAGTAGTATGTAATCTTCAGGTATCTACAAACTTCAGAGAAGGATGTCATCTCAGATGGAACTTGCCTGAGCGTGCTCATTAAACTGAAAAAAGTTCTTTACACATTTGTATAGCTCGAAAACAGTGAGTTTATTGAGTTTCGAGTGGTTATACTTCTCGCCGAAAGCAATGACCACCATGCGAGCGCGGACGTTGCCTGTGGAGAATTGGCGTCCGCTCTGGGGATTCCCCGCAGCGGCTGAGGCCTCTCCCTCGACACGTGGTGCTAAGTGCCACCTCCATACGCGGCATAATCTCCTGAGCCCCCTCGCTTCTCCACGTTGCGGCAAACATCTTACCCAAAGTGTTTTCCGAGTGTGGTTTGTGTAAGGGGATGGCGGACTACATCTCATACGCACTTTGCGCTAAGCCAACGTCAGCTGTGCTTCTATGCGCCTGTGGTCTGCCTTCCCCGTGATTCCAGAGCCGCCGTGGCTTAGTGGATCAAGTCCTTGGTCTCTCACGCGGAAGGCCAGGGTTCGATTCCCGGCCGGGACCACTGAGATTTTTTCTCATGTGCTTTTCACGGCGGTCTCGGTGGTTCGGAGCCCACCTTAAACTGTAGGTTCCCCTCACCGAAGTGAAATCGGTAGATGGCAGTTGCTGACGCGCTGGATGAGCGTATCTCAACCCCGCGCACATGGGTGTCGTCTGGATAGAGCTCGAAAGAGCGGATGCCGAGGCGTAGAACTAAAAAATTATATCTCCTCCGTGATACCCAACCGAGGTGAAATCGAAAGTTGGCAGTTGCTGACGCGCTGATTGAGCGTATCTCAAGCCCACACACATGGGTGCCGTTTGGATAGAGCTCGAAAGAGCAGGTGCTGAGATGTAAAACTAACAACTTACATCTACCCCGTGATAATACTATCAACATGCGTAAGTTACTATTTTTCCTCTACGATAATCTAGAATTTTTGACTTTTATTCACACCAACAATTTTTTTAATAGATATCGCCGAGCAATTTCTGATGCATCTGTCTCGAAGCAGAGTAGGAAGTGATGTTATACAACATTTTGATGAATTATATGTTATGTTCATTATACTAGTCGCTTATCTGCACGTTATTATCTGATCTTACGCGATATCATCTGTATCAATCTTGCAGCCCTGAAGGTGACAGCATGAATGCTGTCGAAATATCGGCCTTGAGCTCAATGAACCGTCCGAAACACCCATGTATCATCATTTCCACAAGAACTTTCACAATCTGACATAAATCAGATTCTCATCTAAAAAAATACACACGCCCACATGCACGCGTTCACTCGCGCGAATACCGTCCAAGAATCAAACTACAAGGCCAAGGCCACGAAACTCAGTCACTAGGTCACTCACATCGGGAGATGCGATTCTCCGGCTATGGACGGATGTCACGTGGGAGAGTTGGTATGCGCTCTCGCAAGCACCTCTCCCCCATGCCATGACGTTACAGCCGCGCCGGCTACGTGAGCCACGCAAACATTGCGGGCGATTCGCCGGCCGTCGCGGATGCACCGTCAGCGTTGTTGACGGAGCTTTGCTCGTCTCCACCGCGTTTTCATCCGTGCCGCGAGGCGTCGTCCCCGATGACAATTCGCGTCGCGGACAGGGCGCTCTGACCGATCATCTTATCAAATCCTCTCTTTCGACTCTCTTTTCTCTTAATTCAAGTCAAACTTCCTGTTTCTTTACTTCGTCTCATGTTCTCTCTGAAAGTCGTCGATTCCTGTCTACGGAACAGATGTTACAATGAGAAGATCCATCGAAAGCTTTCCAAGACATTTCTGGGATCTTCCCTGGAATATGCACGGGCGAGATTCCAGAGATTTCAAGAGATTCACAAAGGTTTCTGGGGTCCTCACGAAACTCCACAAGGGAAGTTCAATGCAGCTAGTGCGGGAGATTTTCAGAATTCTCTCTCATAGCATCCCGAAGTATTCTTGAAAGGTTCCTGTGATATCCCAATGCAATGTTGCACAACCATCTCTCAAATATTCCTGAGACATAGCAAGCAGCATATTATTGGATACGCTCCCCATATACAAAGAATAGTTTCAAAAGAGATTCAGAGGAATATTTCAATGCAATCTCCCAGGAATTCTGCAGAGATATGTCATAGAGGACTCCGGAATATCTCATAGCAATATTTTACACGAGTTTTTTGGTACGAGTCTGGAGGCACAGTCTGGTGCAAAATGTTCCGAAAGGTACAGTGACTACTAACCCAACCCCGGATGTTCATATTTTGTTTCCTATTGTCTTCATGGAAATTCCGAAGGGTGCTGCTCGGAGTAGAGAAAAATGTCAACTATTGATGTATTTTGATGCGACTTTTATGAGTTTCCGTAACGATATACAGCTCATGAAATTGAGTACATCCCCATCGCATTGAACTACTCATCGGATTCTACCCATAAAATTGGTCCAAAGTCGAAATTTTCGACTTCCGAAAAATTATTTTGACGGTACTAAAATGTGGAGTCAGAGGCGCGAAAAATGATGATTAGATCCCGCGATCCACGGAAGGATTCAATTTAGCCCGAGCCAATAACTTGATTTCACATTTTGTTATGAACATGAAGAAAATATGCGGTAGCACTGATGTCCACGCGTAAGATTGCAGCTCTGTCACGGTTTCCCAACACTGCGGCAGTGAGCCAATGCAAAACTGTAAACACGATACACCTTAAAAAGGTATATTTTTCGAAAGTATGACGTATTTTCACCCTCGTCCGTCATAACGGAAAGCTTTCCTAGCGTTGATCTTGTCTTCACTCCTCAAGGTACCTGAACAGGAACTATTTTATCTGAAATATAATAAGACATCACAAGTGCTAATATGAACTTGAACCACTGAAAATAGCCGCTGTCGGGAGTTGCTAATTGTTATGCGTAGATTTTTTTATTATCCAACAAACATAGCACAAGTTTGGGGATGAAAAAAGTTCTCCAACCAAGAAAAGAATTGAAATCTTCGAAAGGCATCTCAAGTTAGTGTACTGCTTCAATTTCTCAACTGTGCGTGGATCGACGATATCAATCGACCGTGACATGCAGTAAGGATATAGTTGAAATCGTGAATGTGGTTCTTGAGCATAAAATACATTCCACGCTTCCCTTGATTGACCAGACAATATTCTAAGCAGGTAGTTAGCATATACTGGAAATAGTATCAATATGCACTTACGCGAAGTTCAGCTGTTTGGACAAGAAAATCAATTTTTCCGTAATACGACAACGGGAGAATATTCCTCGTGCCCCGAAATAGTGTGATGAGCGAAGTGAACATACTATTTTTTGGTATCAGGGCGGCAAATTGTAACTGCTTATTCTAAGTGCGACGGGGAAAACCGTCGCAACCACAGAATCTCTCGCTGCCGCCTGGACCAGCACGCCTCGGGAACATTCATTTATGATTTTCACTTTCCCTCGAGGTTCTGATCCAGCGGCGGAGATATAGCGGCCGGGAGGCCGAAGACGGCGGCCGAACGCCTACGCTAGAGCCACCGGGCGTACCTTCGTGAGGATGCGGCCGCGCGCTCGCCCCGGGTAGGCGCCATAACGTTGCAGAGCTCGATCAGCTGGCCGAGGCAGCCCTGGGGCGTACTCCCCAGTGCTGCGGATGAAGGATTTCGCGAGGCCCCGACCCCGCATCTCCACGGCCCACGGCAACAGCCCTTGCCCGCAGGCTCGGTGCTGCACCCGTGGGTCGTGGCTATGGGGAGGAGGCCGGCTTATGAACCCGGGTGCTCATGCACCACGGGCACCGAGGGAGGCCGAGGCGCCCGGGCGCTTAACACCGCAGCCACCGCACGCTCGCTCGACGAGCGATGGCCACCGCATGCACACACGTGACCGCACACACATGCACGCGCGAGCGCACCAGCCCGGGCTAGCCGGGCGAGGACGATTTCGGCCGCGAGGCCGAGGAGCAGACGGCCGCAGCAGCCACCAGATCACCGGAACAGGGTCGTCTCGGGGCTGCTCGCCATCGTGGCCGCTAGCCCATCCGCGACAGCCCCGAGGACAGCTAATAGCCGGCCGAGCAGGTTAGGTGGTGCGAGCACGTGCTGCTCGTACCCACCCGATGACTCCTCGTGCATAGCACTCACTCACACCCGGTTGCGGAGGCTCGGGGGCGGGTGCTCGTGAACACTGAGCCCGAACCCGGCCGTGGGCACGCGGACGGCCGTCTAGACGACGCTGACGGCGGTGAGCCCACGCGGCGTGTGGACCGGCGCACAGCTGACTGCTGCGCCACGGCCAGTCCGGCGATTCACAGGCAGGCCAGACCACGGCCACCTGGAGAGCCGGAGATCTGTCCAGACACCTGGACAGCGGCCGCTGGGCCAGATTTTGAGCAGCCGACGGATGCGGACGTACACGTATGTGTACATATATGTTGGCCGAGAGCCTCGAAGGCGTGTATGAGTATATATAAGTATACTACGAACGTGTGAGTGCACTTGTGGGTATAATTCGGCCGTGTATGATTACATATAGTTATACTACGGCCGTGTTGATGCATTAACAAGTATGTTGCGGCCGTGTAGCAGTATATATAGCTATACCACGGCCGTGTAAATGCATCTCGGAGCATATTTCGGACGCGCATGAGTATATATAGATATACTCTGGCCGTAGAAGAGCAGATATAGGTATATCCCGGCCGTGCAATGATGCTGGCCGTGAAGTGCATGTAGTTGGAGGTGCAAAGTGGGGACAAGGCGGCGCCTCCATACGCAGCGAGGCCGAGCGGCGTGCAGAGGGGGCCGAGAATGCGTTCTGGTGGAGGCAACGGCCGAGTAGAGGGGAATTCAGCAACAGGGCCGTATTCACGGCCAGCAGACGGCTCGCCGCGATTTTCTCGATTCGCCCTCGTGTCTCTCGCTCTCGTCTCGCGCGCAATCGAAATTGGCGCGCGCTGGAGTCCCTAGATTCCGCACTAGACTTCCGGATTGCGGATGGCCAATCAAGCCGAGCTGGCCACGAGGAGGATTTGATGCGGGCGGAAGACGAAGCATTTTGCCACTTCGAGTTTAGAGTCTGAGCAGTGCACACGTGCTAACCCGCCGTTCTTACTCGTGCTCAAGTTTGGAGCAGCGCGCCTCGCACAGCCCCAGGAGTCTGTGCCGAGGATAATTGGAGCGAGAGGGAATTGTTGAGGCCGAGAGAGAGCCCTAAATTTATCAAATACTACTCAAGAGGACGATGTCTAGCGGTGAGTGGGCCTGCCATTATTGAATCCCTCCCTTGCCGCGGATCCCCCGAAGAGCCTCGCGCGTCGCGTTCGGGCGTCGTCGAGCCCTAGCCGTACGGACTCCTGGGGCTGCTGTGCGTGCGCAATGTGACCACTTGGCCGAGGCACAGTTGAGCCCGGAGTCTCTGCCGCGTCGCGAGAACGGCCGTGAAGATCAGTGCGCGCGACGGCCGAGAAGGCCGGTGGACATCGCGTGGAGTAGTATCGCGGGCCGAGACGTCTCCGAGGAGACGTACGCAGAATAGGGCTGGTCCGTGACCGTGAGTGTCAGGTCGGTTGGGCCGAGGAGTCCAGGGACAGCGTCGGTCCCCTTTGACTCACACGTGCGGCGAGCACATATTGCTCGGCGTGAGCCAAGTCGGTCGGTTGACCAATTTGGCCGCGTGTCGTGCCGCGTGGGCCGTGAGCGTCGGTCAGCGGCCGTTTTGGCCGTTCGGGATTTCGGAGCAGAGTCTCCTGGTCGGTGGTCGAGCTGGCCGGATTGTGGCCGGATAGTGCGCGTGGCCGAGAGTGAACGCGTGGATTATTGTCGCGAGAGTGAAATCCGTTGTATTTTTTCGAGAGATATTGTCGCGTGATTTTAACATATGTGGAATCTCATGTGCCGCCGCGTAGAAGAAACGTATTAGGATATAGGCCTGATTTGTTTGAAACTATAAAACTTGCGGGTATTCTTTTGCGTATTTGCCCTGCCTCCCTCTTTTCGCTCTTCAGGTGTAAGGTAGGTCGGCCGTGAACGAGAAAACTGTGCTGCCGAGAGATTCCGAGGCGTATCGCCGTTCGCACGCGAGATCTGCGTCTTAAGGCCGGAGTCCGATAATAAATAGTTTGGGCTGGGAATTCCAATTTCCACATCACATAAGTCGAACGTAAAAATGACATTTTTTTGCTCTATCTCAACATCGAGTCTCACAATGCCTGGGAATCTTCTCTTCTTGAAGCTACCGGGAACTTGATCGTCAGAAAAATCATGCAAAAAACTCCATCCATTCTCCCGGGCTTTCATCGATGAACTACATAGTCCAAAGGTGAACCAGATCCAAGACAATTCTTTCATTGGTTGACGAAGAATAAGTATATCGAGTATTCTACTGGAACTTCAAAATTCCATGTGCCTCCCGTCCTGGACCCCAGAAATGCCTGGAAAAAGATTCAAGAAACTCGTTATCGATGCATTTTTTGGCACTCTTTTTGGCGCAGTCATTAGATTTACGATCTGAGGTCACCCTCGACAATTATCACCGAGAGTGGGGCTAAAATGTCAGTTCCGTACCCTGTGACATTCGCTTTCCACGGCTAATACTTGCGGTAGGAGTCGCGGTACGATTTTTTTCATTCTCTCGGGCTGAACTGCATGGAAGATTATCAGGTATCAAATCCCATAATTACCGATGCAAAAAGTCACCTTTTGATCCGCAGGACAAGGGAATACAGTTTGTACAGGATTTTTGCTTTAAAACCGACTACCCCGTTTTCCTCAATGAAAGTTGACTTCTCTTACTTTACACCCTTCCAAATGAATGTTCCCTCACAGTTTATGATTGAACAAGAATGCTCTATGCCTTAGCATTGGAAAAAATTGATGCGCGATCGTGAGGGGGCGGCAACTTGTGAAAAACAGGTTTTGTTGAGGTCATCGGTTCCTTCCGTACCCTATTGGTGCAACTACGCAACTACTAAACACACGACCCCAGAGGTCCCACCCAACTTTTTCCCAAGTATTCGGTAGTCATATGGAATTCCCAAAGTTTCAAGGCTGTAGCTCAAGCTGTTTGGCCATGAGATCGATTTTAGTGGCTAAATGTCAGTTCCGTACCCTCTTCGTTTGTGTCAGTTCCGTACCCTGTAAGCCGATTATTTCCGAAAAATTTAGCCTTTTTCACGTAGATCATATTGACTCCAGAAATTTTTTGAGGTATCTTTGAAGCTCTCAACAGACCTGGGAGGAAAGGCGGGAATCTTTGCTGAAGAATGATGATTTTTCGAATTCTATCCTTATGGATGAAGATGGATAGCACTGGTTTTATCCTAGCGCGCAGGTGAACTCATATTTTAAATATCCTAGAAAGCCGAGAGATATCCGTCATCGTACCTTCAGAACCTTCATTTGACGTTGGCACAATTTGGACTCCCAAATATCCAAGTTGCCGCGAAATTACCGATATACCTAGCATGACATCTACGAGTTCATGAAAGAATTCCATGAATAACCGTAGATATATTTAGAAAATGTACGAAAGATGTGATAAGCAGCTCGGGAAGTATTGATGGGAGTTTTTGAACGATTTCTTTGAGAATCGAGTCTTTGATTCTATCCGAAAGGAGAAGATTCTCAGTCATCGTGAGACTCGATGTTTGAGATAGCGCGGAAAGAACGTGATTTTTGTTTTCGGCAAATGCACTTAGCCGCACTGATACCGAAAAATGCTATATGCACCTCACTTATCGCACTATTTCGGGGCACAAGGAAGATTTTCCTGTTGTTCTATTAGGAAAAAATTGATTTTCTTCCCCAAACAGCCGAACCTCGCGTGAGTGCATATTGATGCGATTTCCACTAAACGCTAACTAACTGCTTGGAATATTGTCTGGCGAATCAAGGGAAGCGTGAAATGTACTCCATGCCTGGGAACTACATTCACGATTTCAACTATTTGCTTCTTGCATGTTATGGTCGATTGATATCGTTCATTCACGCACAGTTAAGAAATTGAAGCAGTACACAAATTTGGGATGCCTTTAGAGGATTTCAGTTCTTCCTTGCTTGGAGTGATTTCCTAATTTTCAATCTCGTTTTTTTTTTGAATGGATGGAAGAAATATCCAAGCATAACAGTTAGCAACTTCCGTTAGTGGCTTTTCTCAGTGGTTCGAGTACATATTAGCACTTGTCGATGTCTTATCATGTATAGATAGAATAGTTCCTGTTTACTGAACCGTGTTCAGGTACCTTGATCAACGGAGACAAGATCAACGCTAGGAGAGTTTTCCATGATGACAAAAGAGAGTGAGAATACACCGTACTTCCGCAAACTACACCTCCTTGAGGTGTATCATTTTACAGTCTTGAATTGGCTCATCGTAGGACTCACAAATCATTGGAGTCTCAATGAGACTATTGAGACCAGTCCGGAGTGTTTTGTTTTACCCATCGAAAGGATCGGAGCATATGGTTGCATATGTATTGCTATCTCAATTTCTACAAAGAAGCACATCTTTTCTAGATAATTCGAGATAGTCAGCTCAATTTTGTAGGAAGTTTCCAAGCGTTTAAATCTTGTAGCGTCGAAAAAATTGGCAGTTTAGCTCGGGAAAAACGAGAAACGCCGATCCTGGATAGTCGTAACCCTACTTCGACGATCGCCGTTTCTAATTTTTCTCGAGCTAGACTGCAAATTTTACGACGCTACAGAATCGAAACGTTTGGAAATTTCCTACAGGATTGGGCTGATTATCCCAAATCAACTGAAAAAGACATACTTTTATGTGAAAATTGGAGTAGTAAGACAAATGCAACCATATGCTCCGATCCACTCCATGGGTAAAATAGAACACTTCGGGCTGGCCTCAAGGAGCCGCTCCATTGAAACAACGACTCCGTATGAGCACTCGGTAAAAAAGGCTCACGTGAGCGCTTACGTAAGCGCTTACGTAAACGGGTCATTTGCTCACGTGAGCATTCACGCGAGCCATGTTTCCGAAAAC
>JAPYYZ010005555.1:0-11330 GCA_030522705.1 Eretmocerus eremicus | reverse complement strand
GTGTAAACCAGATATGATACAATTCTTTCATCACTTCTAGAGAATTGGGTCGCAATGTTTTGAATATTGTCAAGAGACGTGTCAGATCTATCCTGTTTTTTTTCCAAGTGCTGTAAAAATGGGTCAAGGTTCCATCTTTATGAAACCAGAGATCAAAGAAATTATTGAAACAAATTACAATTTGAGACCCTAGTCCTCGGAATAACGTTTTCAATTTTAACAAACTAATACCCTCGTTTTCAAACAATTTCACCTCTACATTTTTATTTCCCTCCTCATCAAACCACAAATTATATATATCCATAAAAATCTGAGAACTATTCTTGCCAGCTCTGTACAACAAAGTTCCTACTTTGGGTAAGTTGAATCCATTCTGTTCAAAAACTGTTAAATATTTTGTCTTACTGTTATCATCATTGAACCAGCACTCAAATAAATCCTTATATGCTTTGGCAGCATCACATCCCGAACCATGCAAAATTGCTGACATTCTTGACATTGTCAAACCATTGTTTTCAAGGATTTGTGAATATCGAGTTTTTGATGCATTCTCATCAAACCAAAGGTTGTATAAATCATGGAAAGCGGATTCAATTTCGGATTTTGCTGTCCTCAAAAATGCAGATACACTTGAAAGGCTTATACCTTCTCGTTCTAAATTTTTTAAGCATTCACTCTTGTTTCCCTCATCATCAAACAAAATATGGTGCAATATCTTATAGGCATGTGAGGCATTAGTTTTGGTACCTTGTAACATATATCCCATTGTGGTTAAACTATATCCATTTCTCAGTAAGGTTTGTAAATAGATACTTTTCTGTCCATTTTCATCAAACAAAAGATTATACAAGTTCTTAAAAGCTTGGGCAGCACGAGACCCAGAACCAAAAAGGATAGTTGTCATTCTGTGCAGGTCAATATTATTATTTTTGAGAACTTTCAGATACTGCGTTTTATTGCCTTGCTCATCGAACCATACATTGTACAAATCTTTGAAAGCTCTCAAGAAATTCGAACGCGCACCATTCAGAACGCTATTCAAATGAAGTAAACTGATATTCTCTTTCTCCATATTTGTCAAATAATGAGTCTTTTTTCCGTTGTCGTCGAAGAAAAGATGAAAAACACTTTTGAAATTTTCGCCAGCATTTGAGCCTGACCTATTCAAGAGTGTACAGAATGAATTCAAATTGATACCGTTATCTTCGAGTACTTTCAAGTAAGAAGTCTTTCCACCATCTGAGTAAAAAAAAACGTCATATAAATCTCTGAAAGCTTCAGCTGCTCTCCGTCCTGCACAAGACAATATGGTTGAAAAATTGACGAGGTGCAGTCCTATTTCTTCCAAAAATTTCAAATACTTCGTTTTATTCCCTTGTTCATCAAAAAGAAGATCGAATAAATTTTTGAAACCAACGGCGGCATCGCGTCCTCCCCCGTTTAGCATACTGGAGAAGTGTATTAAACTTATTTTTTCTTTTTCTAAGGTACTCAAATATCTCGTTTTGTTCCCCTGTTCATCAAACCACACGAGAAATAGATTTCTGAAAGCTTCTGGAGCACAAGGTCCCGCTTCATTCAAGAAACTGCTCAAAGTCCTGAGTTTGAGACGATTCTTCCTCAGAGTTTCTAAGTATGAACTCTCTTTTCCTCTCTCATCATACCAAATTTCATGAAGTTTTTCAAGAGCTACTACTGCTTGAGACCTTGCTCCATGCAGAATTCCAGATACGCTATTCAGTCCCAATCCACTTTTTCGAAAATCTTCAAGATAATTTTTGCCTTTGCCAGCAACTATGTATTGCAAAAAATTATTGAAAATGGAAGATCCTTCTCTCCCAATGACAGTGTTTGTGAATTTGATTTCTGCAGCGATGTTTCTCCTTCGCAACTTTTGAAAAGTGGATATATTATTTTCAATGTCATAATAGATCTGTTTAGCTATTTTTTCTGTGATTGATCCTAATTTGTAAGATTCTATCCAGCGCAAAGCTATTTCTTGTAATACTTCATAATCATGGAAATGTAGAAATTCATGATCACGTGAATGAATCTCATCCTCAATTATGCCTCTAATTTTTTTTTCACTCGGTTGGTTGGTTGCAAATATGAGTTTATGTAGAAACGTCTTCTTCATTTCTAATATTTGCTGGCAAGTCAAGGGCTCACTTTTATCTCCATTGGCATTCAACAGTTTAAATACACTTTCATTTGGAGTGATCTGGTAAAGACTTTTCTTTATTATACCATTGAGCTGATTGAAGATCTTGAATCGTCTATGTGAGACATCAATGGATTGGAACCAGATCGGATCTTTCAAATGCAGTCCCTTGAGTGAATTTTCATTTGTCAAATCAAGTTGGGCATTAGTATAAATGATGAAAAATTTTATATTTCCATTTCTTCTGAATTCTTTGATGAAATGGACGAATTGCTTATTGAGAATCATATTACTTCTCCATTCTTGATTGGCAGGAGGAAAGAGCTGATTATGACTTATCTTACGACTTTCAAAGAAAACTTTGATAAATGTAACCTTATTCCTGTATTTCACAGAAATATAACTGAATGCGTCATTGATTTCATAATTCAAACAAATACTGTTTTGAACCAATATATCATGCACAACTGAAATCAATAGGTTGAATTCATACATAAATAATGGTCTGGGGTGTATAAAGCTGAGTACTCTTTCTTCAAGTCTAGAAAAGCTGAGATTTGTTTTACTTAATTCAAAATTTATAATAGTTTTCAATTTTTCTCTTTCGGGCTGATTAGTTACAAAGACTAGTTTATTGAAAAATTTTTCCTTAACCTTGTCAACAAAAGTATCAGGAAGTTTTCTATCATTCACAGACTTTTGCATAGCATATGTCAATTTCAATCTCTCAAAGAATTTTTCTTTTGTTACTTTGTCTTGAGTAAATCGATAGCAACCATTGTTCATTGAGCTACTTTCACTCATGAGTATATTTAACAGGATGCTAGGTTCCGCAAAAGAAATTCTCTCAAATCTGAAGGGGTAGAATTCTTTTTTCCGATCATAATTCAATTCATAGTTCTTACTAATATCCAGCCTCAAATTTGTGTAAATAACTAAATGCTCGACAGTTTTCAAGAATTTAAAAGGCTTATAAACAAAATATTTTACAAAACTGTTGAAAAGAGCATTCAAAGAGAAAGTCTGGTAATCTGTAAAAAGTTTCGAGTATGTGATGTCATAACCAATGAAATGATCATCTACAATTCGAATATGAATCGATTTCTGTTGATGACGAATAACAATATCTTTGAACTTTTCAATCTCTTCATCCTCAAATGATATTGTTAGTGATGCATATATGTGATCACACAGTGATTTTCTCAATAAACACAATATTGATAGATGAAGTTTGTACATGAAGCTCACAAATTTAGTTGGATAGCATCTTTTGTGCTCAGTAAATTGGAGAGAATCATCTTTTTTTGATGGTTCATTTTTCTCATTCACTTTCAAATCTTGAACCTCTATACATACTCTCTTTGTCAGAGAGCCCAGCTGACCGACAATGGTGTGTTTCCGTTTTTTAGGGTTGATCATTGTTTCCTGAAATTCATTATAACATTCTATTGACTCGCTCCAAAGGATAATTCTTCGAACATGATTAGTCTTTTGATCAGCCAATGGGTTCATGTATCCATGACCAAACCTCAATCCTTGGTGGGCTTCCTCAGGGGGCTTTGAATCCTAATTGTGATCGATACCTACAAAATACGACCAGACACAGAATGTTCAGCAACTGTATCGTTCAAATGCGATAACACTGAATATCCACCATTCAATTCAAGATATGGACTTAACTTATTGAAAATACACAGTAGATCAAGGTGATTTCTGATTGATTTCTGGCAAATTGCTAACCAAATAATAAGGATCTGCCAGAGCTCATCTTAGGTTGGAGGTGAGGTAAAATTTTTCAAAAGAGGAAAAAGCGCCGACGTGTGGCCTATAGGGGAGCAGTTGCGGTATAATGCTTTATAAAGTGATGAGTAACCCTAGGAGAGAATTTTTTGAGTAAGGAATGGATTCTTTAAGTTTTCCTTACTGACATATATCAAATTTTTCAAACAAAAGTCCAATTTTGATCATGATAAATCCTTAAAAATCGAGTGCTCCAAACGTGGATCGCAAGAGCCTCAACCTTGCCCAAAAAACGACCCTACACTAATGACTCAGGGATTTGAAACACTAGAAATAAATCATTCTGAGAAGTGACTCATTAGAAGTGATTCATTAGAAAAATTTGATTGAAAAATTTTGCTACACATTCTGATTTAGATTGGAAAACTCAATGCGATTTATTGATTGTCCAAGATTTTGTCAGATTCTCTTAATGAGTTAGCTAATGAATTAATCCTAATGAGTCATATGTCCAATGAGTCATTCCTAGTATCTGAAATCCCTGAGTCATTAGAAGTAGAATTATATTTAGGCAGGAAAATGTCTCTGACCGAGGCTTAGACGCGATATCCTTAGATCAAAGCTCTAAAGTCTATTCGATTTACTCAAGTTGATTTTTTTGTGGGAAAGTAATTTGGAATCCTTTGATCAAAATGACAGTGCCATTTCAGCTAAACATTCTTCCATGTAATAAATATCTGCTGTTCCCCTACTGGTAACGGTTCTTAGTACATACATTACTAATAGGCAAATCTGCCAATAGGGGAACATCAAGAGCTCGCCTGTTCCCTTTTGGGCAAACTGCATATCCATAGGAGAACATGGGGAGCAGGGGGTCTATTTTGCATCAATTAATACTCTTATTCATCGATATCTGCTGCACTACTAGTTAGACTAATCCAAAGATGACTGCCTTGTGAAAGAGAGACAGCCTCTGAGTAAATTGATGTGAGACAGTTTTTGCAGATCCTAGCCTTAAAACTTTGATTGTCTGCTGTGGGCCCATTTGCACCCACGTGAGAGGAAGTATTGGCCAATATCTGAATGGAAAGATATGCACCTTTCAGTATATTTAAGAGTTGGCTTTGTTTGGTACAGCTTTTGCTGATTCTGTTTGTAAACAGCATTGATCCTCTTTTCTAAAACTTGCACCTGAACACAGGCCAAGTAGATTTCTATAAGCATCCTGTTCCCACAGCCACAATTTTCTCTCAGATAATTAATCTTACGAGTCAATGATTAACTTATAAACAATCTTGACCTGTCAAGTAGTGGAGCCAAGGTGGGATTTACCTTATCTGAGGAGAGGACTTTTTAGGGGTGTGACTTTTTTCATAATACGAGAGTAAGAAATCACGCACCTGCAACATGAATCGTGGATACACTACTCATCGTTTCAACTTGAAGATTCTCCATCATGCCGATCCACGCGTGCTTTGATTGAATCTTGGATGTAAACACTGTCGTAGTGGCCATAACAACATCGTGCACACACGTGCGGCACGCATTGGTACCACGTGCATGCGGAATGTGAAGCTTAGGGATTGTTCATCAAGAAGCGTCCGCCACCTGCAAAGCATAGTCGCTGCGGCTGCAACCGAGTGGCGAGATTTGAGACTATATTTTTTTCTGGTAGAGCTAAACTTGCTCTACCGGATGGCATAGTAATCTAAATTTGCTCAATTCGACTTTTTGAGATATCAACTTCCAAAGTGTTGAAAAGTGATTGTGGCCACCACGCCTCTTGGAATGCTCATAACTCCGAGGGTATTCGTGCCAGAGTCGTCCACTTAGATTCAAATCGAAGCTCTGAATTTGACCAGTTAGGCTAATGCATCAGAATAGATCATTAAGAATGAAAAATCGTCAATCGAGCGGATCAAAGTTCACGTGAGGTATCTTATCAAAAGGTATGTCGCGACGCGCAGAGACAGCAGACGCCTCGCGTCGACGCGCCCACTTTTGAATCTCGTATATTCATTTGTCTCGTATACAGATGCATCAATCGAGTGCCACGGGAATCGGCATCTCGATCGAATTAGGAATCGTAATTTCTATATTGTACGAGACCAAAATTATGAAATTTGATGTCTGAGGATCCGGTTGCATGCATAATGAAGAGTGAGCCCAATCTAATTGTATAATTATCTATAGTACCTATCTCCACTGATGTAAGTATGAGGATCATTCGAAGAGATGATGTAATTGCCTTTTCTTGCCCTCTACGTACGGTTATGTGCTCACAATGGCACATTTTTAGAGTGTGCGAACCGTGAGGTGCATTTCTCATGTCCATTACTCAACAATTGATATCGTGTTCTGTCTGAATGGTGCTTCAAGTCGAGGTATAGAAGAGTGCTTCTGAATATAGATACAAACCCCAGCTTCATTATTCGGTAGTTTACTCAACAAAGACATTTTTCCGTGAAAATTATGTCACATTCCGTGACAATGCTGGTAGCAGCATCAGACTTCGTAACGAAATTTTTTCGAGAGTCTAGTAATTTTTTACACCCATGGGAACTTCACAAAGTTCACAAACGTATCGAGATTGAAATTCCCGATGAATCGAAACTCGAAAATTTGGACCCCTTGCTCGACTCAGAAAACAAAGAACTAAAATTTCATGGGGCGAAGTAGAAAAATGTCATATTCATCCAAGCGGACACAGTCTCGGGATACGCAATTTTTTATCGACTAGTCACACTTCATGGCATGTAGAAAAAATATCACCGATCCAGAGTGGACCTGTTCCAACAACAATAACGTCGTTGGACTCAAAATCATTCCTCATCACCAGTATAACTGCAAACGCTAATTTACGCGACCTAAAAGTGATCAGGAGATCCAAGATATCGAATCATCGTAATTTTGCGGAATGTGCAGACTTGAATTTTTGTTCTTCTGAAGTTTTACAGTTTCGGACGAGCCACCCAATATCGGGAAGCATATCGGAAAACCCGTAACCATGCAAGGCTCAGTTGAACCCGTCTGAGCATTGTGCAGAAGGGCTCTTCCTTACTTTACCACAATGACTTGAAAAAATTAAGTTATTCTGGATCAAATCGATGCTGCATGTGATCGAATAGTGCGAAAACAGTGAATAAAAGGAACAATAGAGCCAAGCAGCATGTTGGCTGCAGCCATGAGAGACATTTTACGAGCTTAAGCTTTCATCTCCTTACGATGAATTTGAAAGAGAGAATTTGAGCTGTTTGATCATCTGCAATTTTTTTTTTTTTTCACTTTTCTGTCAAAACATCGATCCATGGAGCAGGAGGTTTTGCAATGTATTCGGCCCTTGAGTTTTTACGGCGAGCAACGTGTATCCAATCTCATCATACCGAAAATCTTAGGTATGCGTGTGAATTCCGATCTTACCTCGTATTTCTTAATGTGTTTTATATTGACGAGATGAAATACGCTGCTATGCCTTCTCAAAGCCAGTATTGCTCCCAAAATTGAAATTCATTACGTTATTTTGTTCACAGGCTTCTCACTTCCTCTTTCGCAAAAAATAGAGGAATAGCGGAAGCTCGGATGGGAAATTAGGGTTCAAATAGCGGAATCATTCTCGAAGTTGAAATTCAAAAATTTCTCGACAAAAATGTATTATATATAGAGTGAATAATTTTTTTTATTTTTTTTATTGATGCATTCAAAACATCACACGAGGTAGAGTGAATAATGCTCGGGACTTTTGCGACAAAGGTCCCGGATCCTTCCTAAAATCTCTAATCTTTTATCATAACCTGATTGGAGGATAAGATCTTACATCCCAGTCTCCGGTAGCTCAAAAAAGTGGTTGAATGTTATTCCTGCACATTGGGATAGCTCAGTCCCATTCGAAAAATCATTGTCGCATCAATTTTCTAGGAGAGAAAAAATAAAAATACTATTGACCAATGATGTAAATATTATTTTCAAATTCTAATCTTGAGAAGGACTGCACAAAAAGCAGCCTAAACATCGCACTCTCAGTGCATTAAACAAGTAGCGAGTAGAACCGATAGAGCCTCATATTTGTTTTATATGAGATAGAGCTTCATATAGTTATTAATTCTTCCACCAACCTACGATGTGTATCTATTCACATTAAAATCCCCGAAGCTACAGCTAATATATGGTAGATTCCCTTATAGACTGTCCGGAGCTGGTAATCACGGAAAATCGAATAATACTCCTGGCCTAATATTTTTCCATGGTTTATTCTATTGGAAAGTATGTGGAACAATAGTTTTTAGAGTGAGAATCAATCTCTTGTTAGCGCCATACACCCAAAAGTATCCAATATGTCCGTGATGTGGCATGTCCTTAGCGTGACTCTTGCCCTCTTCGTGCAATGATATTATTGTGCAATAATAAAATGTGACGCAATCGACTTCGGCGATGTAAATTTCTAATATTTGGTCATGATATGGTATGTCTATTGCAGGAAGAGAGACTTACAGTTTTTTCTGAGTGAGTGGTTGTTGTCAAGGTTTGTCAATGGGTTTTGCTCACTTTTCCGAGATACTCACGGTATTGCTGCTCAAATATTTTTTGAGACTGATAACCCCTCCATTTCGGTTTCATAACTATTCAGAAGGGTTCAGGTTCGAAATCCCAACCTCATCTTAGCCGTTGATGTAACGTGTACCGAAAGATGTGAGAAAGATCTCCAGTTCTTTTTTCCGCAAAATAAGAAGTGTCCGTATACCGTGGCTCGATAGTTATCGAGCGCAGTTCGACCGTGGTACCTAACAAAGATGGGTCGCACCATGAAAAAGTGTCCTGTATTCGGAAAACTCGATCGACCACCATTAGGCATTTTCAGATTACTTTGAAGGGTGAAATGTCCGTATCGTGGCAAAATCTCGCAGAGTTTCAAAGTTCCTTTGAACTGGGTCACATACATCGTGCTAAGACTCATGAAAATATTGTTCTAATGTTTAGAAACACCACTAGAAACAGGTTTTGATAGCCTTCGGGGGCTCCTGTTGAGAATGAATTTTAACCGGTTTCTCTCTCTCTCTCCGCCGTTTTTTGGGTCAAAATCGTGCAGTTTCAACCGAATCGACCATATCATCTCATCGCGAACGAGCTCCACAAACTTGACCCACACGCGCGCGAACCCGATCCTCCCATAGCCGACATCTTCCATATCTCATGAATATTCATCGACTGCAGCTTGGCCGAGTGCATAATAGAACTCGGGTCCGCGCGAGTGTCAAAATTGAGTTGCGCACGCGGAGCAGAGCGGATAAAGCAGCTCTCGGCTTCGGATAACCGCGTTACAAAATATTTTCTTTGACGGCTCGCCCGGCTAGTTCGCCAAACCCAATTAAAGCTCATGAATTTCGCGCGCAACGCTCAAAACGATACCACCTATCCTCCCCACAGTATCTTCCGCTCAAAGCTCACACGTACGAGACCAAGAGCCGTACGTATAACGTGTATAGAATGGAAGTGTGGCTACTGCATGCCTCGGCTGGCCAACTTTGGGATCTCGAAATTGGGCTGGCGAGTTGTGAAACGACGTTGCTAGAGCAGCACCGCTGCGACTACCTTCGCATAAGGGGTTAGAGCTGCTCGTGCCTCTTTCAAACCAAACGGGATTAATTTCTCGGAGCAAAAGCTGCACCGCCACGCAGACGCGAGGCCAAAAGTTTTCGGAGGAGCTCCGCCGTGCACCAACACGCGCACCAAAGCGCAAACACGCTTTATTAGAAATTCATAGATTCCCCTTATCACCGCGGCTAGGTATACATATTTCGTCGCGGGTGTATGGTGCGGGCTTCGTGATGGCTTTTGCTCCGCGTGCAACGCCTGCGTTACTGATAGCATTGCAAATTCGGATTATGATAATGCGTCGTCAATAATGCTCCCCAGCTGTATGCGATGTACGAGTTGGTTCATTGGATATGTGCGAAAAATGAGGTTCGGATCGCGAATTTTGGGGGTTCGAGGATCGAGAA
This sequence comes from Eretmocerus eremicus, assembly GCA_030522705.1. NCBI lineage: Eukaryota > Metazoa > Arthropoda > Insecta > Hymenoptera > Aphelinidae > Eretmocerus > Eretmocerus eremicus. Next base: position 1,433 of record JAPYYZ010005555.1, on the reverse strand, counting down.
GGACGTGGGTTTTGGGTATGCGTGGGTGGAGAGCGTTGTTGAATGGGAGACGAGTTGGGAGGTGATTATATCTCGGCGGGCTGATGAAATTAGCGGAACGAGGTCGGTCATTAATTAGTTTTGCAATAGCCGGTTTTCGAGCTAATAGGAACGTTAAAAATTGATAACCGGCTGCGGCGTGAGTTATGTATGACGAATCCCGCTGTTTAATTATTATGACAATTAAATTGAATTAGTGTTGCTTCGGCTAACGAAAATATCCTCTCGCCGTACCCCGTTGACTATGCATGTGCAAACTATAAAATTATCACCCCGGATATGCTGTTTGCATAATACAGCGCCGCGAGATAACTCGATCCGGAACACCCAAGGTAATTTGATTCCTAAACTTGATCTGAATTTCATTCTGATTGTATTATTCTATTCGCGAGCTTGCACTACCAACGTACAAGTGCCTTCAGATCGATTCCAGATGCGGTCTGACTAGACGCGGCTATTACTATTTAAATTTGAACTTGCAATATTTAGAATTTCCTCCCCCTCATAATCGACTGCATCAGCGCTGTTGCTGTTCATAGATTTGTAACGTTCACTTGAAATATCGAGACAACAGACACATTTGGAATCAAATTGATTATATTTGGATTGATGCATTGTGATACAATTTACTGGGTAAACTAAAACAATCAGTATTCGATACTCGAGTGTTCCAGAATTAACCCAGCCTCCGAAATACCTTATGATCTCATCTATGATGCTTACTAGGGATAAAAATGAGAACCTTCGAACGAAGAGTATGAACTATTCAAGGTTTTACTGAATCTCGGTCTCTGATTCGTCATTCCAGCACATAGATTGACTAGTTTGATTTTCAGAAGCTTGAGTTGGAGCATTGAAAAGGTACCTAGTCACTCAGTTCATGGAACTACGAATCCCTGAGAAATTCATTTGACCAAATACGTATAATATGAGGCAATAAGAATACTTCTCTCGTGGAGAAATAACCACGCAAAGAGTTCCATACATTTGTATAGAAGCTTTGTTTATTGTTCGTTTGTAGATGAATCTTCTTTGAGTAGAATAATATATGTATGGGTATTTTCGACTAGACATTTATTAGGCTCATGGCCAACGTTTCGACAGCGTCTGTGCTGTCGTCTTCAGGGCTAGAGAAATTAAGTTAGATGACGAGTTGCACGTACGACAGGTAAGACACTGTTCACATAACTCACTAACAAGTAGGGGACCAACCTTGTGGATCACGGATTTGGCCAAAACTCTGGGAATCATCTTGTTCCGGTGAGAAATGAAGATATCCCAGAGGGTTTATGCTGATAGGCTCTTTGTTCCGAGATACAGCTATGGACATTAGCATTGCTAGTATACCTATATATGTGGCTTTTTAATACGGGCCTATACGGGCAACGCTAATG
>JAPYYZ010005553.1:0-18112 GCA_030522705.1 Eretmocerus eremicus | reverse complement strand
AGTATTCGTCAGCTCTTCTTTTCGCCCAAATCGATACGGTTTTCGAGAAAGTTGGGAATGAAATTCCACGTACACGGCTCCCGCATCGCCTTAATCCTCCTGTCTAGATTGGGGATCAACCGGCGCGTCCACGCGCCCTTGGTCGAGCTGTCTCACTCCCTTTGCCAATCGGCCAATGTCGCCTTCCTTTCAGACTCCCGGGTGAGGGCTTTCCGGGTCGGGTTCAGCTCCACACCGTCGCTCTTGAGAGCCTCTTGCCTTGCCCATATTCGCCCTCTTCCAGCGACTAGCAGGCGAATGGATGGAGTACTTGCCAGCCCGCACGCTGCATCATCAGTTCTACCCCGTCGCTCTTGAGGGCCTCTTGGCGGTCCCACATGCGCACTCGTTCTGTCATCAGTAACCGAATGGGTGGTTTGCTCGCCAGCATGCACGCTGCTTGCTGCGACACCGTGCAGTAGGCGCTGATGGTCCGGAGCGCCATACGCCGCTGGACAGGGCCTAGCTTCGCATCAATCGCGGTACCCCTGGCTACCTGAACCCAGATCGCGGCACCGTAGAGCATGATGGAATAGCTCACGGTACTGAGTAACGCTCCTCTATTTGGCTTTGGTCCGCCGATGTTTGGCATGAGCCGCTAGAGAGCACTGCTTACTCTGTCTGCTTTGAGCGCGGCTTCACGAACCTGTGCCTTGTAGCTCCACTTATCGTCGAGCCACAACCCAAGGTACTTCATTTCCCTCTTGGCTGGGATCTCATGCCCGTTGATGACGATGACAGGCTTCTCAAAACTCCTCCTCTCCGTGACGAGCATCCCTTTGCACTTGTGTTCGGCCAGTTCCAAGTGGATCTCAGGGAACCACTGGCCGATGCGATAGAGGGACTCATTCCCAATGCACTCCACCTGCCACGCGGTCCCAGCGACTACCTTTAGAGCCGCATCGTCCGCGAAACCTACAAGTTCCGCCCCATCTGGGAGATCCAGTTCGAGGAACTCATCGTATTGTGTGTTCCATTCGAATGGTCCTGAGACGAAGCCCTGGGCTATGCCTGCAGAGAGCTCTAACTTGATTCGGTCCTTGTCCGTGTCGCAGACGAGCACTCGATCTCTCAATCCATCGCTGACAATCGCCAGCAGATAGGGCGGCACTCTTCCATCCGAAGATTTGTGAATGCGCTCCTAACTCGCAGTGTTGAACACGTTCTTAACGTCCAGTACGATGATAGCGCAGAACCCGCCTCCTGGCTCATGCCCCATTTTCAATGCAGCCTCGACTCTATCTTGCATACACTTGATGGCGTGCAGCGTTTTGCGCCCTTTCCTGAAGCCGTACTGCATCGCGGACATTCCTCCGCTGTGCTCGTGCTCCTTCTCCAGTCGGTTGAGGACCATGCGGTCGTACATCCTCCCCAAGTTGTCTAACATGTTGAGCGGTCGGTTTGACGAGGGCTCCCCCGGGTCGCCGCCTTTGCCTTCTGGGATAAGGACCAGCTCCTGCCGCTTCCGCGCTCCCGGGAATGCTCTCGCTAGCAGGCATTTGTTGAACACCTTCAGCAAGAGGCCGGGCCGGACTCTCGCTACGAGCTTCAGAGCCTCGTTAGGGATCCCATCTAACCCCGGGGCCTTGCCATTCGCAAGTCTTTTCACGGCTTGCCTCAGCTCCCCCTCGTCGCATAGAGGGATGGTCTCGGCAATGACACTGGGGAAAGCGAGCCTGGGTTCTTCCTGAGGGTACAGGGCCCTAGCTTTTATCAGCACTGTCTCCTCGTCGGTTGGTGCAGACTTGCCCTCCTGCGAGCGCAACTTGCTCATCACCACCCTGTAGGGCGTTCCCCATGGATCGCTATTGACCATGTTGCACAGGTCAACCTCACACTTCTGCTTGCTTGAGCGGATTGCGTTCCGGAGGAGCTTTTTCACTGCTCTGTGCGGCTCCTTGTCGACTTCGGCTGTCGCGAGTTCACGTTTGCGTGATCGCTTCGCTCGTCTGCTTTTGGCATTAGCGTCTCTGCGGAGACACGCCATCTGCTCATTCCACCAGTGAACCTGCTCACTGTGGAAACGAGGCGGTTTTCTGTGTGTCATAGAGGCATCGTAGGCTTGGGATATGGTCCTTGCGACGTTGGCTATCATTTTGTCTGGTGCGAGGCTCTCTTCGGGCTCTTCAACCGTTGAAATTGCCTCTCCAAACCTCTCTTCATCGAGTTTGCGGACTTGCCATCCAATCATTTGCGGCTTATTCCTCGCTCCCTTTCCCCCATCCAGCCTGAAGAAGATGTGCTGGTGGTAGCTGAGAGTTTCCGTGTCCAAGATCTGCCACGTCGTAATTCGTCGCGCGAGCGACGAGCTGACAAAAGTCAGGTCAAGAGCAGAGGAAGATGCATCTTGGTGCCATGTCGCTTGTCCTGCTTGATTGAGCAGGACCAGGTCAAGCTGAGCCATGGTCACCGCCAATGCAATGCCGCGCTCATTTTCACGTCCTCCGCTCCAAGCCGGTGATTTGGAGTTGAAGTCTCCAGCAACCACCGCAGGTCCGTTTCACTGCTTCAGGCTATTCTTGAGCTCTTTCAGCTCTTAGCAGAAGTCATTGGGCGTCGCGTCCGGTAAATAGTAATAATTATACTCCACGACTTCGCCGATGACTCTGCGAGCGTATTATTTTCCTCTCGTCGGTCGCTCGGAGTCAATGAGCGAGGCATTCCAAATTTGGACGGCCGCCGCATTACCCATATCTCGCGTCGTCCTGGTGCTCTCCCGCCTGAGAATCTGCTCCGAGATGATCAGTACGCCCACTCCCGGTCTCGTAGCGTCTGCTTCAAAGCTGCGCAAACGTGGAGTCCTCTTGCAGAGCTTCGCATCTGAGGCACTCGTGCTCCTCAGAAGAGCAGGCAGCCGCTATGTGTCCCTCGTCGCCGCAGTTGGAACAGCGCTTTGGTCGCCTCTCTTGCTGCTAATCACACTTCGCTGACAAGTTCTCATACTGGAGGCAGTTGTAGCATCTCGAGATCCCTCGTTTCTCATGGATCCGGGCGATCACATAGTCGATCCGTATCTCCCTCTTGTCCGTGAGTGGTCTAGCCAGCTTCCCCGGGACCGTTATCACCGCAGTCTGGGTTCCTCTGAACCCTGGGAGTATGGTCCTTGCAGTAGTACTCCCAGTATGGTCCTCTCCTAGCTCTGCCTTGAAGGCTGCCTCCACCTCCTGCAATGTGCTTACACCGTCAATGTCGAGCACTTCGAGGGTGACAGTCGGGGAGAGCCTCCTCACCTCGCCTGAGTCCTGGATGGCTCCCCTTACGGCAATCTCGACGGACTCCGCCTTGGCCCCTCTCTGCAGCTCTATGAGCAGATGCTCATCCTTCGTTTTCCGGAGTTTCGAGATTTTGGGAGCTATCTCCTTAGCCTCGGCCCCCTGCTTAGTACGGGAGCTGGTGAACTTTCGTGTGTCATATTTGATGAAACCTAGAAAGGTGCTTAAGGCCATGTCGGAGCCGTGCAAGCGCGCTCTGCATGAAAGCAGTTCCCATTATTCTCCAACCCCTCACAGATTTGGATCAAAATGAAAGAGAGAGGCTGTTCTACATACCCAAATCTAGGGCATCTCTCTCCTCTTTTGATCGAAACGCAAAGATTTTTGAGAATAATGGGAACGCCCGGAAGCATCCTATGCATGTATACTTGCGCCATGTATACGGTGAGGTATATAAGCTTTCATCGCGTTCCTGTTATTCTCAAAAAACTTCGCGATTTGGATCAAAAGAGGAGAGAGGTGCTCTAGATTTGGGGACGTAGAACAGCCTCTCTCTTTTATTTTGATCCAAATCTCTAAGGGATTCAAGAATAATGGGAAATGCCGCGAAAACAGCTACCCACTCGTCGAATGCATGGCTACGACATGGCCTTAAACGGTTCTACTGTATCCAGGGGTCGTGGAAATTCCAATCAGCACGCTGGTATCCGGGACACCTCTTTTTTGACGAATTTTGAAATCGCTATTTTTTTGCTTGATGTGTCACATTTGATAAAAGCTGAAACTCTCAGAAATCATGGATTGTAATCAACAATATCCAAAAATAACTTCCAGCAGACCCTCAAGTGCGACAAATACCTTCAGCAACATTGTTAAAGTTGGATGATATTATAGTTGATGTGTCATATTTGATAAAACCTGGAAATTTCCGCTATGATAGATCTCATGTCTCTGAACAAGAAAAATACTCTCAGCACACTCCCGGACGGGACATCATTGAATCTGACCGTCAATTGTGTAATCCGACGGTCAGCCGAAAAGTGTACGTTAGGGCCTTAGAAAAAATCTGGAAAAATTCATAGAGCTTTTTCTGTTGTATACATTTCAGATAACCGAAAGATTTCTGAAATCGAGTAGAAACATAACCTAGAAAAATGTTTTCAACTTTCAACAGTTCGTTTCATCTGCCCATTGTGAGTGAAGGTTTCGCAAAAAATTGCAGAAGACAAATCGCATCAGCGGACGTATTCGGGAATATTTTCAGAGCACGCTGGTTCTTGAGAAAACTGTTATTCAACGGTTTATGCAATAATTCTTTTCTCTTTTGATTTGTCACATTTGATAAAGGCTGAAACTCTCAGGAATCATAGATCGTAATCAACAATGTTCAAAAATAACTTTCAGCAGACCGGCAAGTGGGACAAATACCTTCAGCAACATTGTTGACATTGGATGATATTTTAGTTGATGTGTCATATTTGATAAAACCTGGAAATTTTTGCTATGATAGATCTCATGTTTCTGAACAAGAAAAACGCTCTCAGCACACTCCCGAACGGGACATCATTGAATCTGACCGACATTTGTGCGCTCCGACGGTCAGCCAAAAAGTGCACGATAGGGTCTCAGAAAAAATCAGAAAAAATTCATGAGAGCTCCTTCTATCGTATGCATTGAAGGCAATCGCCAATTTGTTTTACATTAGGTAGGAACATATCCTAGGAAACAGTTTTCAACTTTCAACAGCTCGTTACTCTCATAAATTGTGTGCACAGAAATCACATCAGTTAATTTGTTTGCGGAATTTATCGAGCGAGCTAGCTGCGTGCTTTTCGCGCTATCCGCCCATGGTACATAGCTACCTAAAAAATTGTGGAGGTAGTGGGGCAGAAAGCGACGTTACGCTTCTGCTCCGTTTGGGATCAGTTGTACTGTGCTCCAGCTGAGTGCGTGCTCAACCAACAATTGTGCATCATGGAGCCCCGCAAGGATGCAAAGCAAGCATACTGCAACCATTGCAAGGAACGCAATGGGAAATTGATCAAGAGTGAGGAGAATACACTCGCCAAGTGCCGGGATGTCTTATCAGCACGATGCCGACACGCCGGCGAGTCCGACACCAAGTGGAAGCATGATGACCTTCCAACGACAGCATCCAATATTGAGTGTTACCATTCTACGTGTGATAACACATTTACCGCCTTAAATCCCAAGGAACGTACTTTGCTCCCCGTAGAGACCAGTTCCAAGCACATCGGAGCACCGACGAACAATGAGTGAGTTTGTTTTCATGATTGATCAAACTAGTCGATATTGAATCAAACGTCCTTTTGGCTATATTTTGGAATCCAATCTTGTGAATTTTGGTATGTTGGTATATTTTGTCAGTCTCTTCATCATAGTGCAATGATATATATCATGCTTCTTCCCAATTTTGAGCGAAATCATTCCTCAGACATGATCGAAGTCATCGATATTCACTAAAAGACTGTCATACATCCAAGTGATGGATTTTGATGAGACTCTACAGTTGCCTCATATACATTGGAAGAATGAAGTTCCCAGAGTTTTAGAGCTTATTGACCAAGTATTTCCCAGTTGTAGCAATCAGAAGATTGCCAAAAATGAACCCATCAATACCAAAAATGTAATAATGAAGCTTATACGTACCCATGACTCACGTCATCAATGTCGCTTGGCACATCCCACGCTAGCACACAAGTAAACCTACATATAGAATTCACCAAAAAATACTTGTTGTGTCCCCCTCAAGACTGAAATCAGGATGTTGGAATGAGTAAGATCAGCAAAATCCTCCCAAGAGCTTTCGACAAAAGGCCAAAAGTGATCAGGTGTTCATGTCAGCTACAAATGCAATGGATTCTGATCCTGGGCCCGATTATTATCAGGATAAAATTCTGGAATTATTTACGAATACGACGACTGATGAGATGTATGTTTTTCAATTCTGTGCGAAACCTCCGCTCACAATGGGTTCGAGAAACGAACTGTTGAAAGTTGAGAACATTTTTCTTGGTTGAGTTTCTACTCGGATTCAGATATCTTTCGGTCATCTGGAATGTATACAATAGAGAGAGCTCTCATGAATTTTTTCAGGTTTTTTCTAAGGCCCTAACGTACACTTATCGGCTGACCGTCGGATTGCACAAATGACGGTCAGATTCAATGATGTCCCGTCCGGGAGCGTGCTGAAAGTGTTTTTCTTGTTCAGGAACATGAGATCTATCATAGCGGGAATTTCGAGATTTTATCAAATATGACACATCAACTGAAATATTAGCCAATTTCAACAATGTTGCTGAAGGTATTTGTCGGGGTCCTGAAGCTGGTCCAAGCAATCGAGCACAAAAAATGGCTTGACGAAAATAAACTTTTTTTAAAATGTTGAGAAAAGTGTACTCATAACCTCAGGAAATTATATTGATAGTTTACCTACAGATTTTGAAATTATAGAAGAAGGCGTAGAGATAAAAAGAGTTACTCATATGAAAAACCTAGGGATCTATATTGATCGAAATCTCACATGGGATTTTAAATTAGATCAAAATTCAAGAAGTACTGAATATTTAATCCCTGTCTTGAGCAAGTTGAGAAATACACTCAGCGCTGATAATTGGAAAATGATTATATATGGGATGTGCTATAGCAGAATTACTTATGGTATCATTGGCTGGGGAGCTGCTAACAAGTCCCTGATTGCAGAGCGCAATAACCAGAGCCTGCGACGCCTCCATGCACCGCAGGAAAAAAACCGCGCTTCGACAGGAAGGAGATATAATAGTGGACAGAAGGGATCGGAGAGCTTCGACGCAGGAGCAACGCTTTGAGGAGGAAGGCACAGTGATCCCGTAAGCGCGGACGACAATCCGCTGAGGCTGACAAGAAGGCTTACAAGGCGGCCAACAAACGCCTGTGAGAGGCCATCCGCCAGAGTAAGCAGAAGTGCTGGCAAGACGTGTGCAACATGGTCAACGCTGATCCGTGGAGTACACCCTACCGCGTGGTAATGCGATGGCTCAGGGGTAGAATAGCTCCTTCGTCCCAACGGACCAGAGGACTATGCTGAGGATTGTGAGTGCGCTGTTTCCAGAGGGCAAGCCGTGGACTATGTTTCTGTCCACCACAACGGAACCCATACCGCCATTTGAGGAGAGCGAACTGAGGCTAGCGGTGACCAGGTTGACCAACGGCAAGGCTTCAGGCCTAGATGGAATTCCGAACGAGGCCCTGAAGATATTCGCAGGCGCGAGGCCGGATTGGCTTCTCAGACTGTTCAATTCACTCAGACTGTTCTCGATTTTTTGATAATTCCTTATTGTTTGCTGAGTCGTATTTCTACCTTTTCCCAATTTTCACCTTTGCAGAGGACTATGCAATCATCAGCGTAGGACATTGTAATACAGGTTTCAATCGTTTCGTCAAAAATGTCGTTGATGTAAATAATGAAAAAGAAGAGGCCCTAGGGTTGTACCTTGTGGTACCCCCTTTTCGATGGCGGGTATATCATTCATAGATTTACCAAGTCTTACGAAAGGTTCTCTATTTTCTAAGTAGTTTTTAATCAATCTATTTGCAACTCCTCTGCTACCCGTTTTCTCGAGTTATTCCAATCAAATATGATGATCGACTGTGCCGAAGGCTTTAGATGAATCGAGAAAGGCACAAGCAATAGGCTTCCGGGAATTGAGAGAATTATACAGCGTTTGTTTTGCTATGGCATCTCTTGTGCCCTTGCCTTGTCTAAGACCATATTGTAAATTGGAGAGCCGACTATTTTTGTTCAAAAAATTTAGTAATCTGGAGTGCAATAGCTTCTCACAGATTCTTGCTGGATTCTATATAAGAGAGATGGGTCTATAGTTGTTGAGATCTTTTTTCTCGATACTCTTATAAATAGGGATCACCTTCGCGCATTAGAAATGTTGTGGACATCTACCAGTCTCAAAGATTCTATTGTTTATATGGACAAGAGCTTCAATAAAATCATCATTTGTTGCCATTTGTTTTAGAGTGTTAGCATGAATATTGTCCTTTGCACCTTCTTACACTTCAGATCATTAATAATGTTGTGTACTTCTTTCATATCAGTGGGCTTCAGAAAGATGGATTTCAGTAACGACTCCTTGCTACTTTTTCTACTTTGTTTTTCCAAATTTTTAGCCATCGTTCTGCCTATTTTTGCAAAGTAATTGTTGAGCTCATCAGCTATATTCTGATCTCCAGCAACTCTAGTCCCATCTACTTCTATGCCATCACTAGTTTCAACTAATTTTTTTCCGCCTTTTCCTCATTTTTTACTCACAAAATACCACATTTTTTGGGTCATTTTGATAGCGATTCATGAGCTTTTCCTCATGCTCAATTTTCTCAGCCTGTATGAGCTTATCAAGTTTCTTAGATGATAACTTATAGCTATATTTTTTGCCCAGATCGTTTGGATCATTTTCATTCCTTTGTACACCTTTTCCTCCTCTTTTTGACAATGATATTAATTCGGTTTCGTCTAATCCAAAATGTTCTGTTCAAGAATGAGATGAAATTGTTATCAAAATCTCGAAGCTTACCAAAGGATTCTAAATTGGCAGGTCTCTCTCCATTCTTAGATGAACAAGGTTTGATGCGCGTAAAAGGCCGTGTAGAAATTTTGCCTCGGAGTAATGTCAAATTTGAGCCGATAATCTTAGATGCCAGACATCCTGCTGTTCAACTTTTGATGAAACATTATCATGAGAAGGCTTCCCACAAAAATCACGAGATGGTATTGAATGAGTTGCGACAAAAGTTTTGGATTTTGAATCCCCGACGATATTTCAGATCAATTGTAAATAAATGTGCCCCTTGCCGACTTTTGAGAGCAAATCCATATATTCCTAAGATGGCAAATATTCCAGACGTACGTTTAGGTTATAAATTTAGAGCTTTTACTTACACAGGACTAGACTATTTTAGGCCCGTCACAGTGAAAATCGGACGACGCCACGAAAAACGTTGGGGCGCGCTTTTCACGTGCCTCACAACTCGCGCTGTACGTATTGAGCTGGCTCATACATTAAGTACCGATTCTGCGATTATGGCAGTGAAAAGATTTGCCGGACGACGCTGATTTCCTCTGATCATTTACAGTGATAACGCTACTCGTTTCCGTGGGGCAAGTCAAGAGCTGCATAATGTAATCAAAACACTAGATAAAAGTAAACTTTCGAACTTTGCATTAGTGAACGATTTCTAAGGGAGATTCAATCCTCCTACTGCATCACATATGGGTGGTGCATAGGAGCGATTGATAAGATCAGTAAAGGAATGTTTGACAAGTGTTTTACACGGGCATACCCCGTACTGTTCTAGTAGAAATAGAGCACTCAATCAACTCTCGACCACTGACTCACGTGTCTCCCGATCCAAATGATTTGGAAGCATTAACTCCCAATCATTCTTTGATTGGCTCCACTTCGGGAATGGCTAGATCAGTAAGATATGACATCAAATCGCCAGATTTGAAAATGCAGTAGCATTTATCAGGATAATTAGCTGATGCATTTTGGACACGTTGGCTAAGAGAATATTTACCTACTTTAGGTCCCAGGAAAAAATTGGTTTCATTCTGATGATCCTCTCAAAATAGGTGATATTGTTTTGATTATAGAAAATAATATCCCAAGAAATGAATGGAGAAAGGGTGTAATTTGTGAAGTTTATATAGCAAGAGACGGATGGGAGCGAGTAGTAGATGTAAGAACAAGTAATGGAATTTTGAATAGACCAAGCCATAAGATTATCAAGTTTGCTAGTGTATGAAACGCATGTTTTCTACGGGGAGGGGGGGGGGGGGAATGTTCCCGACCGTTTCATTTTCAAATTATTCTTCTAATAGACAATTCCAATTTTTCTTGACATTCTTATTTTATAGTTCAAAGTTCAAATCTATAATATTAAAAGTTCAATTCTGAATCTAGTCTATAGAGAATTTTGCAAAATATTTTTGAAATAAATAATTGAGATACTAAAAATAAATATATAAATATTATAATTGATTATTAGAATTAGAAATTGTTGAACAGTCATGGAATTAGAATGATGGAATTGTAATTGAATTCAATTTACGTGTTCTCTCCAAATTTTCAAATCCATTTTTTGAATTTTGAATCCGAAATGAAGTTATCAATTCAATTACTTTCGCTTGGACGTGAGAGACGTGGTCTCGGTGTCCACCAGCCGCAGCACGGGTTTTTAATCCGTGGCTACCTTCGTCTCTCGTGCATGAGAGGCCCTAGTCGCAGAGTGTCTGTGGATGATTGGCTACGAGTGTTAGTAAAAGAATCTAGTTTCAACTGTTTTAAAAATTTGAATTCCCTTAGCAACGCGTCGTCAAGGTTCGAACAAAAATTGCGAATTCATCTCAGGAATCGTTCAGAGCTTGGAGCGAGCACACCTCTAACGTTACTTCCTCTTTCCTCAGGCAAATTTGTTGAATTTTACATTTTAAAATCAAATAAGAACCAGTTCAGTTTGATTCGCTCGTTTTCAAAATCTCCCTGCGCGAAACTCGCGACGTGCGAGCACATTGCTGTATTAGTATTTGAATCCCATTTTCCTCTTCGAGTATACCTCTCAGCCATATGAAACAAAGCTCTTCTTGTTCCTCTCGGCAAAACCTATCGACTGTACGTCACACATTTCACCACTGACCCTTCATCAGGTTATAACATAGACTTTTCTTTCTAGTTTTTCGTACAAGGTTGTCTGAGTATCGTTTTTTTCGTTCACCAAAACTCCTAATCGGTACGGGCGATTCTCTTGGAATTTTGAGGACTCATATAGAATGATCAAATTGAAAGCTGAGTGTATTTTGAGCCCTAATTATGGGTTACATCCTTACTTGTGAATTTTTAATCACGCGAGTATGATATTTTTTATGCGTAAATGTCTAATATTTCTTATCCATCAGGATTGAAGAATACAAAGAAGATGATTACGACGTATTTCGATATTCTGAATCGATTGGTTTATACACATTCTTCATTTAATGAGATAGGGAGAAAATTGCAGAAGTTTCTGCTTTCTCAAAGAGGAAGCTTTGTATTCGTGACAACGAAATTCTTACTTATCTGATGCTTCAAATCCCTTTTTCTCCTCCAATACACCTCTTAGCCATATGAAGCAAAGCTTTTCTTGTTCCTCTCGCCAAGATCTATCGACTGTACGTCACACACTTTACCCACTGCCTTCCATAAAATTACTTCATAGTATTCTTTCCGGTCTTTCCTCCGTGTCTGTGTGTGTTGTTGTTTTCGATCACCCACGATAACTTTTGAATGGTACGGCCGATCCTCTCAAAATTTTGAGGAGTTATAGAGAATCATCAAACTCACAGTTGACCATAGTTTTGCCCTTTTCTATCGAGTATATTTTAATTTTTGTAGTTTTAATCACGCGAGTGTCATACTTCCAATTTTTTCTCATTTCAAGAGTATGATATTTCTTCTCTATCAGTATCCAAAAATACGAAGAACAGAATCATCGCTTATTCCTATCTTATGAATCGATTGGTTGATACACATTCTCCATTCAACCTCTTAATATTTTTCGATCAATAATTAATTAATCAATCCAGATAACTCCTGTAATTTCCTCTTCAATCCATTAAATCAAAAATGTGTATCAACCAATCGATTCAGAATATCACAATACATCATAAATATCTTCTTCGTCCTTTTCAATCCTGATTGATAAGAAATATCACACTCTCACCAACAAAAAATATCTTACTCGCTCGATTAAAAATTTACAACTAAGAATGTATCCGATGTTTAGAGCTCAAAAGAGACTCAGCTCTCAATTTGATGATTCTCTATAACTCCTCAAAATTTCGAGAGGATCGCCCGTACCGTTTAGGAGTTTTGGTGAACAAAAGAAACGATACTCATGCAAACATTAATTAAAAACTAGGAATAAAATTCTATTTTGTAATCTGATGAAGTGCTGTTGAAATGATGCTCACTTGTAAAACGGGTGACGTACAATAGATGGGTCTTGCCGAGAGGAACAAGAAGAGCTTTGTTTCATATGGCTGAGAGGTATACTCGAAGAGGAAAATGGGATTCAAATACTAATACAGCAATCTGTGCAAACCAAATTCTTGCTCAATCGACGTTTCTATCTCAGCTTTCTCCTCCAGTATACCTCTGAGCCATACAAAACAAAGCTCTTTCTTCCCTCTCACCAAGATCTATTGACTGTTTGTCATACACTTCACCCGCGACCTTTCATGGAATTACATCATAGTTTCCTTTCTAGCCTTTTCTTCGTACATGTATGAGTCTGTTTATACATGTCGTTATCTATTGTTCACCATAACTCCTGAACCGTCCGGCTAATGCTCTTAAAATTTTGAGGTCTTACAGAGAATTGCCTCATTGGGAGCTGAGTCAATTCTGGGCCTTCCATATCGCATAAATTTAGACTTGATTTTTTGATCTAGCGAGTATCGTAATTTGAAGATTTTTCATATGGTAAAAGTGTGATACTTCTGCTCTGTGAGCATTCAAGAATACCAAGAAGACAATCACTGTCAATCTTCATGCTTTAAAATGTTTGGTTTATACGGATTTTTCATTCAACCTCTTGAAATTTTTTTTAACAAAAAAATTCACATAACTTTTGGATTTTTCCTCAAGTTTATTGAACAAAAATTCTGTATCAACCAATCGATTCCAAATATGAAAAAAATGGAATAATACACTTCTTTGTAGGTTTGAATGATTATGGGTAGTGAATATCATACTTCCATGATATAAAAATTCTGGAAAATAAAAACGAAAATACGATGCTCGCGTGATTGAAAATTCATAAGCCAAAATATACGCGATATGAAAGATAGTCTAAATTTATGAAGGGTCCTTGCTGAAATAAGTTACATACAGTCTATCAATCTTGGATAGAAGAATGAGAATGGTTTTGTTCCATATAGCTGAAAGGTGTACCCCGAAGGAAAAATGAGATTAAACCAACAATTTTCCAAAATTTCGTCTGCACTCATGAATAAACCGTATACGGTAAATTCATGAAATGTCATTGGTAAAATATGTTACGTACAATTGATAGATCTCGTCTCGAGGATTAAGAATACCTTTGTTTTATATGGCTGAGAGGTATACTGGAAGAGGAAAATGGGATTGAAACAAAAATTTTTCAAAAACTTCGTTCGTACTGACAAATAAACCGTATTTGGTAAATTCATGAAATGTCCTTGGTAAAATGTGTGATGTACACTCGATTGATCTTCTCGACACGATTGAGAATAGCTTTGTTTTATGGGGAGAAGAGGTATACTCGAAGAATAAAATGGGAATAAAACATCAACTGTGCAAGAATTTCGTTGAAATAAGCGTATGTGCCCACATTTTATGGATGGTCATTGGTAAAATCTTCAATGCACAGTCAATAATTCTAGAGAAGAGGAATAAGAAGTGCTTTGTTTCATTCACCTGAGAGGTATGCTAAAAGAGAAAAATTGCATTGGAACAACAATTTGTCAAAAATTTCGTCCTCAATCCTAATCAGAGTAACGAGATCTTTACTGATATAGAAAATTGTCAATGAAACATCAACTCGCCAAGAGTTTCGCTTACTCCCATAAATAAATTATATGTGGTGATTTTATGGAACATCGTTAGTGAGACATCTGAAGTATGTACATTCCACATATTTTGGCTATAAGGAACAGGAATAGCTTTGTTCCATGCGGTTGAGGTATATACTCGAAAAGGGACATGTCACTTTATTTCCAGTTAGGAGTTAACGAGCAAACAGTTCCATTTTCATATGAAATCGATCTCTGATCACATAATTTCCGTTTTCGAAAACAAATGTGGAATAATGATGTATGATACCGATTTGAGAAAGCATTTTGCTAATCTCATTCAGCAGCGTATTCTGATTGAAGAATTCAATACGAATCAAATTGTATTGCTTTGGAGCTCGAAGTAATTATCATCACATATATTATGAGGCATTCGAGAATTGAAAGAGATGGAATTAAGATCGAGTCGAGAAATATCTCGGGCTAGTATGGATGTGACTAGGAGTTGGAGCAGTCAGTCGACAAATCGACTAAGTTGAGCAGGTTTGTCTGGTCACCTGTTTTCTATCAATAAGGACACAATATAACTCTAGCTGAGGAAGTAAACTGGATAAAATAAGTATATATGTTACACTAGGAATGACTAAAACATTTTTGGACTAGAGTATATGGGCGCGGCGTCACTTTTATTTTTCCGGTTCAAGGATAGCACGATTTCTTTTTTTAGGATCAATGTCTTTATTCATCAATCCTGAATGACTTGGTGAGATTTCATAATTAGTTGCATTGAGATTCCTTGCTTTCAAAGCTGACCTGATGAAACAAATTGCATGAGTCGATGCAGTTTTCATTCTGTTTCTCTTATGAGTTCTGATTCCTCTCAAAACTGAAAATGTACGCTCCGAGTCAGCATTCGGATCACGGAGGTACATCAAATGAACGGCGAGATGTGACGAAGTGGGATTTTGGAATTTATCTGCTAATTGTATTTTGGACACTATTCCTTAAAATTCTACTGGGCAAAAGTCTGGATCGCAAGTTGTCTGCCCAGCTCGAGATTGAAAGCTCCAGGCAATTCATCCCACCCAGACTGTGAGAGATTTATATCAAGATCAGGGAAATATGTTTAAAATTTTCTGATATCTGGGTACTCGAATTCATTCTTGGCTCTAAGAGCAACCAGAGGCTCTAAGCAACACATACGTTTTAGGAACTCTGTCTTGTCTGCTAATTGTTTTTGTATACCACTCAAGGCTCTTTGATAAAATATCGAGAGGTTATCTCTAATCAATCTTGCATCAGCGGGCGAAAGTGAGGTCATGAATTATTCACATTTAGTACCCAGGAAAATTATTTCCTTCGAATGAGTTTTATTAAAAACGTCTAAACTGTGCAATTGTAATAAGAATTCATTTTCAGAAAAATCTCACAATTTATGAATAAGTAAACTCTGATCTTGAAAATTTTCATTGTATTTGTTGAAATGATCCAAAGAGTAACGGAGGAAATTTACGTAGACTTGAATTTCTTTCATCATGGAAGAGCTTGTACATTTTCACGGCAGTTTGTTTCGCATCTGTTCGTTTTGCCTGTGATAAATCGGATACTCCCATTGTGGAATAATATTGGAGGACAGTCCAATTAATGATCCCTCTATCTATACAAAACCACTGTTGAAGCCATCTAGTTGTTGTTAGTTGAAAAATTTGATTTTCTGGTACACCGAAGAATCCCTGGAATTCGTTTAATATGCTCCTATCATCACACTAGCATTATCACAAGCAAGAGCAACGATATATCGACGCCTCCTATCGAGAAGATGGTATCTCAAAACTCAATTCTGGAAGATGGTATCTCCTATACTATTAACATAGGAGATAACATCTTCCAGAATTGAGTTTTGAGATACCATCTTCTCGATAGGAGGCGTCGATATGCAAAAGGAATGCCACGAAACACCATAAAGGCGTTGAAAGTTTTGCACACTATTTTGAAATCATAGCTTCGTAATTCTGCTTCCAAACGGTCAAATCCCACGCCTACTCTTTTTGACGTATGATAGAAGCGTAAAGCCTCGCAATCGGTTACGACAGTAAAATCACGTCCATATAAATATGGGCAAAATGTGGAACACGCATTTACTACCGCGGCCAATTCTTTCGTGTATGAGGCCCATGTGAGTTCGGCCCCTCTCAACGTTTCCGATGCGTATGCTACGGGCTGATTTTTGGCTAGATCACCTATTGCTAGAATCGAACCGACCGCATAGTCGCAGGCATCCACAAATAAGATATACCTCGATTTCCCCGACAGATCTGGGCTCGCAAGCGTTCTATCGCTGTATAGCGCGTCGCGTAGTTCCTCGAAGGCGCGCTGTTCATCTGAACTCAATATGAATGGTTCGTCCTCCTTTAGAAGCTTTGTGAGAGGCTGTGAGATTTTTGCGTAACCTTCTATAAAGCGTCTATAGTAACCCGTTAGACCAAGGAACTGTCTAATTTTCCGAACGCTTTTTGGTACAGGGTATTCGTGGACTGCCTCGACTTTTTTCGGGTCCGGTTTGATGCTGCCATTGCCGACGATATGGCCTAAGAATTTGGCTTGACGTTCCAGGAACTGACATGTCTTGGGTGCGATTGTGAAATTTGCTTCAGTAATACACTTCATGAATTTCCTGAATTCCTCTTCATGTTGAACCAGATCTTCCGCCCATTCATTTAAGTCATCGCAATACGTAGCCAAGTCATCGACTCCGAGGGATGAAGATGCGCGGAGAATTCCCTCATTGAATATGTCCGGAAATCCTTGCATCCCTTGCGCCATGCGGGCGTGTTCCGTTTGTCCAAGCGGCGTACCTACCGCCGTATGGGGCGCTGACTCTGAGCTAATTTTTACTTCGAAAAACCGTACAATAGGTCGACGACTGTAATGTATCGCGCGGATGATAACTAGTCGATCATATCTTCTGTGAGCGACAGAGGCTGGCATGTGCCAACGGTGTCCTTATTTAGTGCGCGAAAATCGGCGACGAAACGAAATCTCTTTGTTCCATCTTTATCCGGTGTTTTTGGTACAAGGAAGCTATTCGATCTCCAGGGCGATCTGAACGGACGCAGTACTCCAAGCTCACGCAATTTCTGGACCTCTTTTACCATGGGTTCTTTTAACGCTGGAGGTAGTCTATACCTCTTGGCTCTTATCGTTTCCCGATTTCAACTCTATTTCATGTTCGATGACGTTTGTGGCTTGCAAAGGTTCTCCGTCTAGCCCAAATCGCCATGAGTTAATGCCGACTAATTCGCACACGTGCTCGATTTCCTTTTCGCTACATCCCTCAACATCTACAAGCTTCATTATGACTTCTACTCGCTCAGCCGCTGCCTTATCGCAAACGCTCTTATCGCCATCGCTTAAATTCTGAGAAGGCCTCCCTACTTTCTCGAGTACGTCCGTGTATAGCCTACGAATGTTGCACAATGCATCGTCCCCATCGGTGCTTCGCTCTCCTTCCTCTCTGCTCCGAGGCATGCTCTTTTCGTACTTTTTCAATTCGACTATCGGTGTGTCAATATATTTCGTTTCGTTATCGTTATTAAGGGGAGGTACCTACAAATTTTCAACCCCATCAGGAAAAAATCGTATCGGACTGAAAATTTTTTTATAGGAACAAGCCCGGAAAACGCGTTTTTTCACGCCTCCTCGCCGAGTCTCATTCGTGGAGAAACGCATTTCCGGGCTTTTTTTCCTCTATAATATCTTATAGGTCGTGTTGCGTACATGCGTCCTTTCCCGAACGAGTGCTGAAAACTTCGTTTTCAGCACTCGTTTGGGATCTCTCAAAATCGGATCAGAAAACCGATACGTGCGTTTGTGGGCATACGCATGAGTAACTCCCAACAAAATTTTCAGCTCAAAATTCGCAAGTTCCAAAGTCTAGTTCAAGTTTTTATGCCGACAAGTAGCGGATTTCGCTTTATTCACGCTCGAATATGGCCCCAAATCGTGGTTTACGTCTGCATTCCACTCATTCTCATAGAAATAATGGAATGCCTACATGTATAGTGAGAATGAATATGTTTATGGCTATATAGCGGTATATAAATATATATATGCATCTATCATACATATATCATATGTTTGTTTTGGATAGCACCACAGGCACATAGACAAAAAGTTTCATCGTATACAATGTCATATCTATCCATATTTCATCTCACATATGAACGGATATGCGATTTACAATGGCTCAGAACATTCCTGG
>JAPYYZ010005551.1:0-10260 GCA_030522705.1 Eretmocerus eremicus | reverse complement strand
TCAACAATCTTTCCTTCAGACAAAGGTCTAGCCTTTTCATTACGAGCTGGTCAAATTTGAAACATTTATTCAAACAATGCCGCAATCATCACAGGGCTCAGGCCTCTAATCCACCCTCTTGCGCCTCAGCCATAGTTCCACCTCGCGACAGACCTCTATAATCCACGACCACTTCTTTGACTCTGTGCAACGACTTGCAGAGCAGTGGCAGATAAAAGGCCTCGCAATTTGCTCGTCTGTCGCGACTCGCGAAACTCCTGGCATCAGCTCTCCGTGTATAGAGCGTATCGGGAGGCGGAGGTGACATTACGTGCGGCTCGCCCATTGCCGAAAAGAAGAAGACGAGGACGAGGTGGAGGAGGAGGAGGTCGTCCTGGCGAGCCTCAGAGGCTGGGTGGGCCGAGTCAAGAGAGAGAAGAGAGAGAGAGAGAGCAGGAGAGGAGAGCCTGGTGCTCTGGGGCTTGCCAAGAAGACATCGGCGCCGGCGCGTCGGCCTCTTTCTCTCTCTCTTCTTGCTCCTCCACCTCCGCGCCTTTTGCTCTTCGGTGCTCTCCGAGTCGTCTCCGTGGGACTGTCGCACTCCATACGCCATGCACTCCTTCTCTCTCGTTGCAAAGCTCGACAATGGGTCCCGTTATCTCTTCTCTCTCGCGCGCCGCGGAATCCGCGTTTTCGCTCGCGGCTTTCCCACGCCCTCTGTGCGCATCTCTCCTACCGCGGAAAACGCCTCTATACACCGCAGCCCTTGCCGCGAGACAGGTATATTATGCGCATTGAGTGAGTTGTCTCCTGGGCGATTATGGTCACCCAATCCCTTCCATTGTCGTTGAATTTTGGGGGTATTTTGGCCCCTTTGTATAGGTTAGGTTTGTGGCGGTGAGCCCTTTGTTGTTTGCTCGCGCCAATTTTCTCCCTCGTAGCTGCCATCCAAATTACTTAGCGGTAGAAGAGGGCGAGAGGGGCCCTCCTCGTCGTCGCGGTCGTTGTGGACCGCACTCATCTCATTCCTCTTGGTTGTAGCCCTTGATTGTATACCCCATCTCTCTAGAGTCCAGACCACGACTGTCTCGTGATATATAGACAGAGAGAAAGAGCCGCTCTGATGAGCTGGCGATGATAGCTTCTTTACGAGGTTACGGATTGGACTCTGATCTTCGCGTGCGGTGGTGGCGGTGGCGGTATCCTTTGCTCTGCCTCGAAAATTACCGACTTCAGCACCAACAGCAGCAGCAGCCAGGGTGATTAGACTAGTTAGCTGTCCTTGTAAAGCCGCGCTCGATTACAACCTCTTACGCCCTTTCACTCCCATTTTGTGGAGTCCACCGAATGAGATCTCACTTTCTTCGCGGGCGATCACTCATAGCCTCTCTAGGGATGGAATTTTCATCCCCTAGGTTGGTCGCTAAAAGTGACCGTAGCAAACTCCACATAATCCTAATTGTCCAGCTGTCGGATACTCTTGTGCAATTTTCGAACCTCGGCTTGATTTTCTACCCTCTTGAGCGACATGTTTTGAATTTTACGGCTCAGATTGATATTCAATTATTTATGCATAAGCTCGTGCCTTGAACTCAACGAAGAGCAGAAACGGATAAGGTCATACGTGCTTGTTGAAACCATTCCATCAGCTCATTGCACGGAGTAACCTCGATAGCTCAAACCTGCGATATTTATCGATATCTCGATCTCTATCGATAACTCGAATGTGCGAAATATCGAAACTCTTTCAATGTATCGAATCTTTCGATAAGTCGGTGTTGCGATTAATTGAACTTCTTCATGATTCAATTAACCCTGTCGACCTGCTGAAACTCTCGCGGATTTCCAAAGTCGTTTTAGTACACAAAAGTTTTGATAGCTCGAATTAAATTTCTTTTCTCCACTTTCCGCTTGAAGTTGTTGAACTTTTACGTCGAGGTGGTCAAAAAGTTTTCTGCGATAGAGTGGCCAAGAGGATAGAGCTTTCGCGAACCTGTGCCAAGAAATTCTTAATCGATCGTCTCCCACATTACGTAAGATGATGCAGGTACGAATATCGGAGCGGTAGCATTGGCGTTGGGGAAGGTTGCCCGTAATTGCAGAGAGCCGGCCGCAGCAGTTGTCGGTCGGCGGGGCACACTGCATTGCGTAGAGAGCATCGATTGATATTACAGCGAGGCACGCCGGGTCGACTAGAGCCCGGTCAAGAGTCTCCTCCTCCGCCTTCTCCACCTCTTCCTCCTCTACTCCATCACCACCTACTCTCCGAGCTCTCGCGATCGTAGTTGTGAGTGACTTTACCAGAGCCAAGTATCTCTCTCACACCCCGTTCGCCAAGAATTATTCCAGGCATCGGTGGAATAATCGAGAGTACAGAGCCGCGAGTTGTCGAAAATATTTGCGTGACGGAAGGGCGTATTAAAAGCGGCTCGCGAGCTCCTGCATTACGATAATACGCGCGGGCTCGTAAAACACGCGCCGCTCGAAAGCGAGGCAGTAATTCATTTACGCGAACGTAAAGGCTGCAGCTCCTGCAAATATTAATATAACCTCGGAGCCCGACCTATGCCTCTTACCCGCTTTATACGAAGTGTCCAGGTGAAATTTACCCTCCGTTGAGCGTCTGATAAGAAACTCCTCCGAATAATCCTCCACTAAATTTTGATTACCCGATGATGTATGCCGCATAATGAAACACAGGCGCCGCTCGCAAGCTCCAAAAAAAGCTCGGCGAGCCCAATTGCTTCCTGAAATCTCACTCGGCGCGCAAAATACCCCGAGATTCATCGCAAGCTCGTCCATCAGAAGCTCTATACTCTCGTACCTCGCATTCGGCTATCCTAAATCAAGCGAAGTCGCGATTAACGAGCTTGCAAAATCCATACTTATCGCTCTCCGCTCTCTCGTGCCGGTCAGAAAAAATTTAGTGCCCCAGCTCTTTGGGGGTAGGTATGCGGGCTATGCCGATACGAGTGGGAGCTTTCGTGCGAGCTTTTCGCCGTGACATGGCATAGAGAGAGAAAGAGAGTCTTTAGGGTGCTCGCATAAGGTCGAGAACCGCGGCTACGTCCCGAGGTGGACGGGCAGCTTGATTTCCATGCGGCACGGAAGCTTTGCAGAGCGAGGCGAGCTTTTTGCCTCCTGCTGAACGGGAGCAGGACGAGAGTGAGATGAGGTTGTGTTGTGGCATCGATTTGACGGCGTCTACGGCGATAGCGAGTCTATGGGCTCGATGTGGTTTTTTACTTTTCTCGGTTTGTGGTTTTTGTAGTGGCAGTGCAGGAGCTCGTGTGTGCTGCGGTTGATTATTATCAAAAGCTCGCAAAGCTCGCGTGATTTTTCATGGGTTTTCACGTTTTTGTTGGGAGAAATAGTCGCACTGATATACGAGCCATTTGTTTTCGGAGCGACACATTGCGATGAACTTGATAATACCGATCTGAATGGGTTGTTGGAGCATTCGTCGCTCGTGTTGATTTATGGTGGACGATTATTCAGGAACTTCGAGATTAATTTGAAAGCTTGATGAGTTTTTTGATTAATGAATCCGATGATGAGTTCAAGGGTGCGTGTTGAGCAATGGAGGCAATAATCACAAGAATCAATAGGATGAATTATCCAAATTATTTTCTTCTATAATTCATCAAATACTTTTTTTGCAAGCATAGTTTTTACCAATGATTCACCAAAATGACATTATTCGAACTTAGTTCGTAATTGTGATACGTTAGCTTGGATTTGTATCACATCCAGAATTCATTTGGTAATTTTCGAAGTTTCAAATCAATATCCAATCACTCATAGAATTCTCAAGAAAATGTTTGCATAATTGCGTTGAAAAATGGATTTCAATATTTCACAGATGCTTTCAACCATAACAGCTTGTAGATATATCCGTCGCATTCCACCGGATCAAACCTCACCGCTGCCCCCAAGCCCTTTCCTTCAGTAATAATGCAAGACCAGCACCAAATTCTTCAAGTCCCCGTAAATATTTCCCCATACGAGGGTGCGATGACCTTCACCATCAGCAGCACTTTACTACAGTCTAGCGCAGCACAGATCAGATCTTGCAACGCGATCCATTTTCACAGCTCCACCAGCACCGATACACAGGAGGGACAATATTTTCCTCGTCAGGTCCCATCGAGTTTTCGGGGGTCCAACAATGGCCCTTTGCCAGCCCTCAGCATCAAAGCCGAACCTGTCGGTGCAAGCAGCGCACCTCGCGAAAAATTTCCCCTCCACACTCTCGCTTCCTGTTTTACGAGCGCAAACTCGCTCTGAATTTTACTGCTTCCTCCCCGTATATTACGAAGCACCCCCATAGAACTCAATATTTCCTTCCACCCTCCATTTCACAATACCTTTATACATTTACTCCATGTGCCAACCCCTCGCGCTTCGCTTCCAACTTTTTACAAGCGAGCCGCGACTGCATCGGCGCCGGTCTGCAATCAAAATTCGAATTTCAACGATTGAACAGCAGACGCAGGTACTGTAACTCTGCGAATTGCAAGTTCGTGAGGAAGAGAGCGAGGGGGAGAGAATCGCCTAATAACATCGCGAGCGATTCGGAGGTTGTTTGTTTGGCCCCCATGCGCTCTTTTTTTTGCCGCTCCTTTTTGGCACACCAACACCATGAGCGCGCGGCGCGGCTGAAGAATTTTCGACCCGACGGGCGGCGGATCCTTCGCGAGGAGGTGGTCTCTCACCGAGTCTCTCACGATCCTGCGGTCTTTCAGTGTCCTATATATGTGTGTGTATGGTCCGTTTGGTGCTATGGAGTATCGACGTTGGGGGCCAAAAAGGTGTCGAGGCGCGCGCTCTTTGGAATCGTCTGTTGTAGATCGCGAATAGCTCGTAAGTATTACACGTTTGGGAGATGGGTAGTATGGACGTGTCAGTTTCCGTGGAGGTTTTCGAGGCGGGGATTTTTGATACTCCTTAGCGCTGTTTAGAAGAATGATTAATCGATGGCCTGACGCCTCGGAGCCGCGCTTGCTTTTGGGATTGCGAAATTTATTCCGGCGGGCTGTGTGTGTGTGTGTGTGTGACGCTTGCCGCGCGTGAAATCTTTTCGCGGATGCCGCGCGCTCGATCGATGCTCATTTATAACGTGATCCATTTGTGGTGCGCTACTCGGTTGAGCCTCCAAGCATATTGAACTGGTGCAAATATCTTGAGACCTTTCTTGGACATCTTTTATTGTTTTTAATGTACCTGCGCAAGATTCAATAGTTTCTGATGGTCTTTTCGATCTTTCTGGAGAATTGGAAAATTTTCGATTATCGTCTGATAACTGGAAGATTGAAACACTCACTCATATAATAGATGTGAATTGATCAGCCGATCTCGAGAAAAATAGTAAGAAGCAAAAAATTCATCAAGTCTTACATTTTCCGTTTTTCAACCATTTTACAGTACTACATCTGGAATTGGTACACTTCAGTAAAATGTAAGGCAGTTGATTATGAAATGAAAGAATTTTACTCTGAATTTATCGAGTGATCAGTTTCCGATTTGTCGCGAATTTTAGTGCATGCCATTCCTAAGGGTCACTCAAAGCAAACTCGGTAATGGCAATCTGAGTCCATTAGTTGACTCAGCGATTGTCCCTCACGTGGACCTGCCCTCAGTCCAAATTTCTGCTGAATGAGTTTTTCTCACTTTCTTGGGGCGCGAAGGATGTACGCCAAGTTATGCGAGGCTTCTGGTTTTACTGTCACTGGACATGAAGAAGAAAATTTGTTGATCCCGCTATATGGGTGATTCCTTGGAAATCATTCTCCAAGTGAGTGGAAATTATATTTTGTTAAATGTTACCAAAGTGACGTAAGCCCTCTTTCAAAAATTTCAAGAAGTAGGCCTTAATTTTGATGCTGCTAAAATTATGTTCGAGACTGAGATATCATACAAAATGTAATATGACATTGAGGGGGATGTTTCCAGTTGAAAAAATCGGTGACGATTGTTTTTGGAAGAAATTTCAAGCTTACTTGATCATGACTAAAAAAAGTTCAAAAAATGAACTTGTTCAAAAAATATTTCGTAATACTTTTATCATGAAAAATTGATGGATCGTCAGGCAACGAGAGAAACCAGAAAATCAAAGCGTTGAGTTGCACCTTGAACTTTCCTCATTTTTTTTGTACTGACTTGCATACATGTTTAAATTCGCTTTGAATACATGTCTACTCTGTCATATTATGAATTTTTTTATTCATAAAAAAGTTCTTACTCGTGATTTCTGTCATAGATGACCTTAGTCTCTTCGTTGAAAATTTTAGGTCCTGAGCCTTGTGCTAGAGTTCCTACAGAACCTTCAGCTTTTGACGACACGTTCAAGCGGAATCACCCACATGTTTTGCAAGTGGGCAGACGGGGTAAGAGAAGAATCGCAGTGCAGCCTCGATGGGCACTATATATAATAAGAGCGTATCGAGCTTCCCGACTTTTATGCCCAGAGAGAGCCTCGTCTGCAAGCGCGACTGATATCGATCGGCAAGAGAGAGAGAGAGAGTAGCCGCCCGCGATGACAAATAATCCGGCGCTGCTTTTTTTCTCCTCATCCGCCATATACTGTCCTGCTGCTGTTCCGTCTGGCCACTTCGCCAACGCCACCCGCGATATTACGTATATTCGCTTTCTGCTTTCGTTTGTCGCGAGCGGGGGACTCCTTTCCTTATCGCCATCGAATCTGCCGACCCGATTATGTGGCGAATTCCCATATAAAATCCGTCGTGGCGAGGAAAAAATTTAAGATCGTGAGATGCGATAGCTTTTATACCAGATATCGACAGCATCGCCGAAATATTAATTGGGATATTTTGGGCACGTGTGAGACATTGATAGAAATCCGATAGCGATCGGTTGGATGGATAACGAGCGTTTTTTCCTGATTTCGTTTCTATTGCTTCTAATTTTGTGTCAAATTACGACGAGTGTATTCTATATGACCAGCTTTGTTCGATCAACTTTTTTAATGTTGCTTTTAAGTATTATACACCCTATATCACTCTGCAAAATATCAAGGGGCCTCAATGATCATGTAATGATATTTAATTAACTTTTGACGCATGAAACAAAATATTCAGCTAATAGAATTCATAGATGGATCAATATTATTTGAAAACTTCTCAACTCAGAGTCCACAAAGTTCTATTCTTTCCTGTTTGGCGTAAAAAAATGATGGAATTCTAAGGTCGTTCAAATATTGATATTCTTCTTGAGCGCCTACATTTATTTTACTTTCCCTTTTTTCTACCTTTTGCTTGAATATTAATACCGATTCATTGATAACCACTGATGAAATATTTCATACCGCACTATACATAGTATGACTAAACGTCACACGATATCATTCATAATACAGCGATACGAACTTGATCCTTGAAATCATGAAAAAAATGTTCACACCTTAAAATTTGACTTTCAACTTGATATTATTGAATCTCTTGGATCAGGAATTTCGAAAAGTTATGTTTTCTTTTTTCCCAGCTTAAGGGTGTAAAAGTTAGACTTCTACAATCGGTCATATCTTCCTTCCGTGTTATTGTCAACTTTGAATCCTTCTTTTTTTCTCCATTTTTGCTCGGAGTATTTGTAACCACCGCACTGGCAACCTTTGCAATATACCCGTGATCATCAAAAATTTGTCCGACTCTCTTGTGAATCAATTCCACTTTGTAGCCACTCGCCGCAAAAAGCGGTGCTCTTGACAGTTTGACAATTCACCCATTCATTCAATTTAGCAAAGAGCCTTCATTATTCTTCGCAAGAGCCCTCATTGTAATGCAAAACACTACCAAGGATAGGTACCGCTCGTGCGGTCACTCCACCCATCGTCCCTGTATAGATCCGATCAAATTAAATTCAAAAGTGTGCATGTACAAACGCGCCTTACAAAGGTCAGGATTCCTAGTTCACATTAGATTCCTTCACGCCCGCCTGATTTGTCAATCCCTGTCTCTCGCTCGTCCTCCTTCTCCGCAACTTGTCTCCCTTATATACTCTTCTCTCACCGCCGTGGAATTCAATCTTGACGAGGATAGTCGTCGCGTTGTTACACCGCTGCGGCGATGAAAATGACTCGCGCATAGCCACGAGAAAGCTAATTGGTATTCGAGATGCGGATCGATCAATTCGGATACGGGATCGGTTTCTTCTCTAGGTGTGTATTTGTGGTGCCTGATGTTTCAATTTCGAGATGTGTTTTAAAGCGCGCCGCCGCCTATTGGGTGAATCAGATGCCGCCCATGAGAGTCTATCTCTGAATTTATCACGGGCCCCGTGTATTTTGACAGTTCGAACGCGCGACGCTTTTATTTTTTCCCGGATTCAAATGCAAATTAGCCGTATATACGTATAGAGAGCGTAAGCTCCAAAGAGGACCTGATTCGCATCGAGAGTGTATTGCCAACGCGAGAGACTCTCCTATATTCGCAGTTTCTCTCGAGAGCTCATTTTCTAGCAGTGTTAAATATTCGATTACGAGGTCTTGGTGAATTATTGACGAGCTTCGTTTGAATGTCGTCCATTATTACACTTGATTCTTCACACTAGCTTGCACATTCCAATATTTCGTGTGAAAAATGCAGATTGACGCTTATAGTGCAGCCATCGCGAATAGATTTCAAAATTAGCCCACACTTTATATCAGAATTTCGCTGTGGTCTGGTGACCCAAGATGCTGAAAAAAAAGGAAGCTGAATTTTAGCGCGCGTCATCGAGAGAGCTTATCTCTCGAAGCGATTATGTATAATGAAATGAGCTCGGGGGCATTAAAATTTTCGTCCTCACTCAATCATCGCTAATAAATTGAGCGGTTTGT
Source organism: Eretmocerus eremicus (assembly GCA_030522705.1). Lineage (NCBI taxonomy): Eukaryota > Metazoa > Arthropoda > Insecta > Hymenoptera > Aphelinidae > Eretmocerus > Eretmocerus eremicus. Next base: position 1,448 of record JAPYYZ010005551.1, on the reverse strand, counting down.
TGTGGAAATAAATTGCATTCCCACGTATTATAGCGGCCTGCATAAAAGCATTCCGACGAAGGATCCGACTTCTGACTGTTATACCTGCGTGTAGAAAACTCGTAGACAGAGGAGACGAGAGAGTCCGTGACGATGGTCATCTCGAAATTTTTACCGGCAATCGTGAGACATCGGGATTTGATTCTCTAAAAAGCCCCCACGTTTCCGAGTATAAGGATCTGCAGCAAAGTGTATGGACGAGGATACACGACACAACTGTCGACGACTGTCGACGCGCGCGCGCGAAAGAGCTATTATAAGAGTGGAGGAGATCCACTTGAATTTCACGCCGAAATTTCGTAGTCCGAGTTGTCTCGCGCGTCGACGGGGACAATCTGGAATGGGCGATGAGCCACCTGCGGATTTAACGCTTGGCACACGTGAAAAAAGAAGAAATAGGAGAGGACGGAGGATTTTGACGCGGAAATACCTGGCGGCCAATTGGATTACGCGTGCCTGGGAATGTGAGCGCGACAGATTCGCTAAAATCAAATCGAGGTTTGGGGTTTAGGGATCGCAATTTTGTTGGACATGGTCCATCTGGATCAATGCGAGTTTTGAAGAGTCTATCGATTGACGTCCTTGGCTTCGATTGACGTACAGCTCGAATGATGCCTTTTCACTCTGCCGAACATACTACGAGATCTTGATTTGCATGAATATGTATTCAATAAGCTTTTAAGAAATCATCAAGATCTCTTTGGATGTTTCCGAGTTGTTTGAGAAATTCTGGATGTTCACCGGTCTCTCTTTGGATGTTTCCGAGTTGTTTGAGAAATTCTGGATGTTCACCGGTCCATAGAGCCCTTAGAAAGTTCTTATTTGCTTAGATAGTTTTCACACATGAATCAATCAATAATTCTGAAAAATGATTATCCGTATTTGATTGCATTGAGTTTTTTCACAGTGTTTTCAGAAATTGGTAAATATCTCGATACTTTCTCTCAATACAGTCACTAAAAGTTCTGAAAATCATATTTTTACAATTATTATTCGTGCGAACCCTCGCACCAGACTGTATGGTCCATGTCTACGAAAGCCCTTTTCTCTCTGCATTATCGAATTGAAAACATCCTGATGATTCTAACGACCCACGTAAATACACCTCACTCAAGCTCCTATCGCATCCTCATCCGACTCCGAAGGTCCCAGAAAAAGAATTCCATCGCAGAAAACATGGAATCGAGATCTTTCAGAATCTCCTACAGCAGAGGTGGTTCATCACCAATGAATTAGAGATCATCTCGTCTGGTCCTCACACATACCCACACCCCAAGCAATTTGACTCCATCGATGTCAGCCTCCACGCGTCCCAGTGGTCCCCACTCTCCAGAAAAGTCATCGAACTCGAAGCAAGATTTTCCCGAGCGATATCGCCCTGCTTAGAAAATCAGGAAATCTCTCTCTCC
>JAPYYZ010005550.1:0-11298 GCA_030522705.1 Eretmocerus eremicus | reverse complement strand
CTCTCAATCTGTCAAATTAGCTGCCCAGGATCAATCAAATATGGCAATCCCTATAATTCATGGCATAGCCAGAGCTGCCCATTGGAAGAGTCAACCAACAACTAATTGAGAACGAACCACGGCCCACGATCCCAAGTTGAATCGAACAAAACCATCTGAGCTCATCGGACTCGAATTTACTCGTTCGACGGATGAAAACTATCATCTCGTTTCTGAAATGATCGAGACTGACTATTACGCTCATGATCGGAAAGTGTCGATAGACTATCCCCATCAAATGTCGAATTCAAGTGCATTTTCAGCGCACGAAGCAAAGTATCAGTTTCCGATACAGTCAAGCTTCGAGAGCTCATCAGCGCATCTGCACACATCCAAATTTGCATAGTCATCACCACCTGATTCCAAGACTTCCCAAAATTCTGCGTGTGGCACGCATGAAATTTCCAATATTATAGGTCACTGTAATTCGACCAAATTATGTTCAGACGTCTGTTACGACAGGGGCTCACTGCACCGGACAATGTTTTCCACGCAGACTGAGTCGTCCAACGGACGCAATCTTAGAGAGTCCACCTCGAAAGATACTATTTGTTCATTTCGATTGAACTCAAAGAGAATCAATTTCGCTCAAATTTCCATGCGAGTCCTAAAGATCCGAGGGAAAATTTCACGGTCTCCTCGACCGTATCATGTGAACTTGACAAATTTAGAACGAGAAGCTGGTCCAGGAGGAGGAAATTACATAAAAACCGGGCGCCGGAGCAACCCATAGGAGAGGATGACGTCCGTGTATCGCTGCCCGAAGCTGAGGATCGACATCGTTCCAGTGGAAGATTCATCGATGGACAGCGAAGGATGTGCGCGCGCGAATCTCACTCGGTGTGTTGTTGTGTCCGTTCGATTTTGCACCGCCCAGTAGTGTATGGCTGGGGAATTCGAATTGCAAAGACTCTGAATGAGCTTTCCTATAAAGAGGGAAACAAGTTGGTTAACCGATCCAGTTTTTCACGATAATCAACCGCATTTCGTTCATTTTTTTTTTGGAGTTTTTTCGATTTCAATTCAATCCCTGTAATCTAACTCCATTTTTCTAAGTATGTTCCACATTGAATCCAAATCACGTACGTTGCTAGGTCCTTAGCCGAACCGCACTTTCGTAATGAATGGATGAATGGATTTAGAGTGTAAGAAAATGAGTTATTTATTGAATCAGATCATCATAAGATCAGATATTTTCTTTCTTCAATTAAAATGTATATGTCAGTCACCAATCAAATTTTTGAAAGTCACGAGTTTGAGTATCTCTTTTGTTCGTAAGCAAAAATCTAATTCTCAGCAAATTTATGCTGCATATGGTTATATTGTGAAATGAACATTTCATTGAAACCAATTTCCATCATCGATTCAGTAATGCTTCGATCAAATTTTCTTTTGAAATGTATTCCGATGATTTCAGTTTTGAATCACGTTTTTCTTTGACGTATACTGAGTTAAGCAATCAAAGTGAGTCGCATCAATACAGATCTTGTTTTTGTTACGATTCACAGTAGAATTCAAATTTTTCTGTACGAATTATTGCTTCTGATGAAGAGTGAATGAAAGCTTAGTTGTAAGCTGTTGACTGTACCGAGAGCAATAGAGCGTTTTATGTCAATTCATTGAATTTTGATGACTTCATGATTGGAAACATATTTTTTGCCCGATTCCAATCAATTATTTTTCCGAACAATTCATATTTCTTCATTTTTAGTAGCTGTCTACGTTGATTTCGGCCATTTTCCGTCCCTTAATGGTCCAGACAGAGAGAGAATAGTCCTCAAGCTGGTACGCCAGCCGGCTACCCAGCGTCTCGGGGAGAGGTGTGACGGTTGAGAGAATATTCTCACCGTCGTCTCTCTCCTCTGTCCCATAGTGATTTTGTACTAATCATAATTGCATTTGTAGCACGAGCATCCGAGGAGAGAGCCCGTCAGTACGTAAGAGCGAGAGAGAGAGAAAAGTAGCTTCACAGCAAATTCTATCCGCGAGTCGCGAACCATCGGACGATTCGGTATTGTTTCCCTTGCCACGCCCCTTGCGTACAGCCTAATTCTCACCTGCGTCCACGCACGCACCATTCAGACTTGTCTCGCCCGTCCTCGCGAGCGGAAGTTCGTTTTCGGAGCAACATCAGCTCGCGCGCGTTTCCATCTTCCGCGACGCGACTCCTCCTGCGCCGAGCTCGCCGAGGACGTTTCCAGCGACCGATCCAGTGCCGCCGTCGACGAACCAACCTGTTCGACCGATCCCGGTCATCGACGTCCGTGCGGCCGTCCCATTACTTGCGTGATATTCATTGCCAATAATCATTCTCGAGAGTACCACTCGTTAATCATTCTCTCTCTCTCCTGGGCTGCGCCCGATTTGCCCTCTCCGTGCTCGCGCCCGTTTGTGTACTTGGTGTACCTTGTTCTCGCAAAGTCAATAAACTCTTCATCGTGTTTCAAGTTAATCCCACGACTCATCATTCCGTGCTCAATTCCTCGCCTCAATCATATGCAGCAGTATTCATAAGTTTCCAGGCATCGCACTTGGCCTGAAGGTACGGGAATTTACCCGTTACGCACATAATAGGTAGAGTGACTGCATCCTCCTTTCTCTCGGGCTCTTTTCTGTTATCGGGGAAGAATCAAAAAGAAACGAACCGCACAAAATTGGTGCTAGATTGGCCCAACTTCTACAGGCGGTGTCAAAACCTCCGTGAGGTGTAATTCAGAACGGATGTAATCGACTTTTCCATGGAGAATTTCATTCGTTTGAAAGGAAGCTCACCCCTTGGATCCGCATCAAAAACTACTGACGATCAAGCTGACGACGCTCCTAAAACCTATAAAAAACACGTCTATTCACTCCAATCTCTCGAAACCTTGGCCGTGATACATCGAGATCGGACTAGATTTCTGACATGATATTCCTATCTTGAGTGGATTTGCTACTCATCAAAAGATTCCTCACCCTTCAAGCTATATTCTTCAACCGCTATTATTTCAATGGATCATGGGTAAGCCTTTGAAGTTCAGGGTCCAAAGATGAGTCTTTCACAGAGTTCGAGAGGATCACTCCTGATTCTCGATGTGAACTTGAGGTGCGAGATGCATTTAAGAGGGATAAAATCGATTCCCCTGGGAAGAGGATGACTTTAGTGAGGATATTTTCGGCTTAGCCATATATTGCTTGAATCTCTATACGTGTTTGTTGAGGTCGAAAAATGAACCAAAATTAACGGTAGATGCAGTGCCCATTGTGACTCCAATGAGTTGCTGATTGCTTCATCGCAAAGAAACAATTTTTCACATTCTGTGCGGAAAAGTTGACTTACAGTAGCGTGCAAAAAGTTTCAAACGGTGAGCTGACTACAGACCCAACTTCAAATGCTCATATCTTTGACCTCATTGCACGCATGGAGATTTTGAAAATAGCATCTCAAGGAAGACAAAAAATCCTATTTTATATTGTCCTTGGATGAATTTCCAGGCTCTTCCTGTCAGCTTGAGCTTCTAATGAAATTTAGAGGAATTTTGATGAAAATTCTTTCTTGGACAATCACCTGTGATTTCTACGCAAATGAGAATACGCAAATTTTGAAAAAAGCACCTGAAGGGCGGAAAAAATGCTATGTGCGATGTATTCTTGGAATTTTTTCCAACGCTCATTTATCAAAATATCAGCGGACGAAGATGAAGGCTAAGTGCTGAGCGAGAATTTCCGCCAGAGAATTTGATTAAAACACCGACTAAAGATGCTCGTACCTCAATCTTCATCTCTCTAGAATAGTTGAGTGACGGAACATTCCAGAAGATATGAAAGATTTTGATTACTCGTATGTTCAATTTTTCCACTCCACTCGAGAGCTTGAACTGCTGACGGGAATGAGGGATATTTTCAGGAATCGTCCGGCCGGAAAAAGAGTTCTCATTTTCTCACCCGTGGGCCTGGAGTAATCCTCAAACAAAGATCTCAAAAAACGAAGTTATTAAATACTCTACTGTTTTCACATGTAATATTGAATCCGATTCAATCCATCAGAGAGTGTCATGAATTCGCAACAACACTCTGGTTCTCCTAAACTATCCACGGCATGGGTAGCGTATTGATGAACGACTCTCTACAATGTTTGTTCATATTGCGAACTTGTCTACTCAGCTCCCCTGGATATCTATTCAATCAATCAGTTCAAAATGGTTATTTCACAATGTGTTGCTTGAGGTTCGTTGAAGTGGAGAGCCGGCGGTTCATGATTGGCAACTAAAACTTTATTGAGCAATACAAAATGCTCGAGGTGGTGGTGAGTGTCGGCTGTTCCGCGTCGCACGCCATCCACAGGGAGACTGATTGGTGCTCGGAGGGGGCTGGGCCACTCGGCCGAAACTTGCCTACGACTTGAGCCAAAAACATCAAACGCGCGAGTGTGTGTGTGTGTATCCGCGTACATTGGTTGAGCGGTGTGTACACTCAACATCCTCCCACCTCGGCTGAGAAAGTGTTTTCGAATGATAAGAATTAAATTTTCATGAGTAACAGAGATCAATAATCGTTCATTTTGTCCTGTGAAAGCACTTCTAACAAGGTTCATTTGTAAAAATCAAAATATCCACATAATCTGCACAATTGAAAAAGATGTGTTCAGAATGTCTTTGTAAAACAACACTCCTGCATCGAACACTGCTTTCCACTCCTGTCCATTCTTCGGGCGGAACAGAACAATCAGCTTCACAATCGGTTGGTCCAACGTAGCTGTGGCCGTGCGCACCTGTACGGTACGAACATGACCATCCTTGCTTGGGAAGGTTTTGGTGATTTGGCCGAGTGGCTATTTTGCTGGAGGTGTCGTCTCGTTCTTCATCAGAACCCTATCGCCTTCAGCAAAATTTGGCTGCGGCTCAGACCATTTTGTTCTCTTCTGGAGCGTTTGAAGACATTGGTGGGACCACCGTTCCCACAGTTGTTGGATCATCTGTCTCGTATGTTTCCAACGACAGAGAGGTGATACCTTGTCGTCAGTGATCCTATTTTCGTGCAGCAAAAATGATGGTTTTCCTATGAGAAAGTGTGCTGCAGTAAGGATCGATAGATCTGTAGGGTCATTACTAAGCGGAATGAGTGGTTTTGAGTTGAGACATGCTTCGATTTGGCAAGGTACTGTAGAAAATCCTTCAAAAGTGAGCATTGTTTCTCCCTTTATCCTCTTTAGATGATGTTTCACTGCCTCCACCCCCGCTTCCCGAATTCATCCAAAATGAGAAGCAGCTGGTGGGTTAAGTCACCACGTTGTGCCCAAGCTACTCAGGGTATTGGAAGTGAAGTTAGTGTACGGAGAGCCTTTGGTGAACCTTTTGCGCAGCTCAGAATCTGCCGCCCACAAAGTTTGTGCCTTGGTCACTCATGAGGAGTTCGCGTGGACCTCTTCTCGAGATGAATCTCTTGAAAGCGGCTATGAATGCCTCCGTGCTGTAATCTGACACGACTTCTAGATGAACTGCTTCAGTACTTAAGCAAACAAGAATAGCAAAATATCCTTTGTAAGATTTCTGTCTGCATGTGCGCGAGGCTAATAGATTGGATGAACCAGCATAATCTACTCCGGATTTGGCAAAAGGACGCGATGGTGTTACCCGCTCTCGAGGTAGATCAGCCATCAGCTGATATGGCCGGGAGGCTCTAAATCTTTGACAACTGATGCGATTGCTTATGACATTTTCAACTCCACTTTTACCTCGAATTATCCAAAACATTCGTCTACTGGACGTCAACGTTAGCTGTATGCCACCATGCAGAGTAAGGTGATGAAAGTACCGAATCAACAACGCTGTGAGTTGGGATTTCGCAGGTAATACCACCGGAAACTTTTTGTCATCGCTAAGATCCGCATGTTTCAGTCGGCCACCGACTCTCATGAGACCATCTTTTAGAACCGGATTCAGAGATTTGAGGTGAGGAGATTTTGGCAGAATTTTGCTTTTCCGCGGGATTTCATCCTCCTTGGAATGATGAGCTCGTTGAGTCAAGTAGCTCCACAACAGCTGAGCGTGTCTAGATTCATTGCTTTCCACGAGTTGCCCCGTATGGGCAGGAAAGCTAGTAATCACGTGCGAGACTTTATCTTTGAGAGATGTTCTACGTACATTTCTCGGGATAAATCTCATTATATATACAGTGATTCGGATCAACTTTGTTAGAGAAGAAAATTGTTCAACCAAGCTCCGAATCTCTATTTTTGAGGAGTTCGCCGTGGTTATATTTACCGAGCGTTCAACTCTCGAGACCGCTGACTCCTCGATTCCTTTCGAGAAATTCGAATCAACATAGCTCGTTTCTCCCCATTTATGATTATTGTCACGTAAATTTGGGGGGCCCTCCCACCACAAACTATTGATGGCTAACTCGTTCCCCAAACACCCTCGTGATGCCACATCCGCAGGATTCTCAGCTGGTTTTATGTAATGCCAGGTGGCATCAGGAATGAGAGTTATGATCTCAGCGCAATAATTGGCTACAAAAGGAGGCCATTTCGAAGGTGGCTCATGAACCCAATGCAAAACAACTTTCGAATCACAATGAACATGAATGATTAGCTCATTGAGCTTGAGGGCTACTGCAAATCTTCTGAGCAATTTTGCTACTAGTAGAGCACCACAGAGTTCTCATTTTGGAATTGATGGAATTTTTATCGAGGCTACCTTCGATTATGCACCCAATAATGTTACCTTACAGTTTTGATCCAAAACGCGTAGGTAGACGACGGCCGCGTAAGCTATCTTGGATGCGTCGGAAAATTCATGAAGCTCGTATACTTGAGCCGTGTTTGTGACGCTGAAATTCCGAGGTATCTTCAAGTTGAGAATATGAGACAATGGAGTATACCATTGTTCAAAAGATTTTCTGAAATCAGTAGGCAACGTTCCATCCCATGATACTTATTGATCCAGAGTAGCTGTAAAAAATTTTCACCAGTGATAATGGTCGGCGTTATCCAACCTAGTGGATCAAATATTCTTGCAATTCTAGAGAGTACTACCCGCTTAGTCAAAGGACCATTCAATGAATCCAAAGGGAATGTAAACTCGAGATGGTCTTCGGCGGGACACCAGCTGATGCCAATTACCGAAAACAGTAATTCTTCTGAGAGGGGATTCTCCGCTGTTAGAGTGTTTTTTGGCAAGCTTTCGATGAGCTCGGGGGCGTTTGAGAGCCATTTTCTCAGTTCAAACCCCCCACATTTGAGCAATTGAATAGTCTCAGCTTGTTTTGTTACAGCCTCACAGATTGTGAGGCCACCAAACACGATATCGTCCATGTAACTTTCTTCATCGATCACCTCACAAGCTGAAGAATATTTTTCACCTTCGTCTTTCACTCATTGCTTGAGAGTCATGATAGCTAGAAGAGGGCTACTTATAAAACCAAACGTCAAAACCGTTAAGACAAGTATCATTATCACGTCAGCGAGATCTTCTCGCCATAAAAGAGCCTGGAGATGTTGATCCTCAACATGTACTCCTATCTGCAGGAACATCTGCTTGACATCAGCTACAAAAGCGTAAGGATATCTTCGTCAACGTGTGCACAAATCATTCACTTCAGGGAGTAAATTTGGGCCTGAATGAAGATAGTCATTGAGAGAACAACCGCGATCTGTAATCATTGAAGCGTTGAGTACAGTTCTTACTGGAGTAGTCTAACTGCTCTCTTTGGTGACCCCATGATGAGGCAAGAAATAGAACTGGTCATCGGGAAACCCCGTGGGAAAAATCGGACGTAGGAAGCCTTGCGATAAAAAGTCTTGCATGGACTCAACATAAGCGGCTTTGAATTTAGGATTTTTAGAAAATTTTTTCTCTAAGCTGAGAAAAACCTGCAAGGCTTTGGAGTAAGAGTTCCCTATTTGACCTGATTCTGGAAAATTCGGTTTCCGTGGAAGTCGAACAATGTACCTGCCGGAGGCTGTGCGACTAAGATTATTATTAAAATGTTCGACACACTTTTGTTCTTCTTCCGACATGATTCGTTCTCATCGATGTCCTCGAATTCATAAAACGAACGGAGTGTTTCATTCAAATTAGAATCAGTATCATTGATGCACAAATTCACGTTAGGCCGCGAAGATGAATACACCATCGATGGACCTAGGATAATCCAACCTAGTTGGGAATTGATCGCGATAGGGGCTTCGCCATTTTCACTCTCAACCCTTGTCGCATAATTTGTGCATGAACTTTAGCTCCTAAGAAGCTTATCAACAACGCCAGGCTTATTGAAACTAGGATCTGCTAACTGCAATCCTTTGAGATGTTGCCATTTCTTATCAAAATTAGAGTTTGGCTCATACTTTGGAACTTTGGGAATTACGTAGGCTGACACAACAAATCTCTCGTCAGAAGGAAAGCGAGGTCGAACTATGATCTCTACCATGCTTTTACATACTGGGCCATCTCCTCCACCGACTGTAGTAGTAGGTTCACTTAGAGAAGTAATCAGTAACAGTAAAGACGCGCCGGCGTTTGACTATTGGCGCGGAGTATGAATTTGGCTGCAAGACGTATGGGTTAGGATCCACGTAACCTGTCATGAAAACAATGGAATATGTTATGAATTTTTCTCGTGTAATGTTTTCAATTCAACGGCATAGTCAGTAACAGTTACTCCACAGGGCTTTGTCATCAAAGCCGTAGCGTGATTTGATTCTGAGGGAGTTGTGAATGAGTGTGCATGTTGTACTGCAATTACTTAGCTGCAGTTGAAATTCATCCGCGAGAATGGAGAAAAATTTCCAAGGTTGGGGTTTGAGCGATGATCTTGTTACTATTCTTAATGGTAAGTAAAAGTCAAGTTGAACTGTTAGTTTATATTAAGAAATTCTATTCCGCTCAGCCCACCGGTCTTCGATCCCAATCCTTTTTGATTGATTATCAGTTCCCTCTCGTCTTGCGATCCTTTCAACCACGATAAGACCTGAAATAATCTTTCCCGCTCCCCTACCCGTCCTATAGAGAATGAGATAGAAGGAATCGATGATGTGGGAGATCTGATTGCGGATAATTCACTCTTCGAAAAATTCATTCCCAAGGCTGGTCATAGGTTCAAGTTAGCCAGAAAATATAAATCTATTGTACGTATATAATCGACGCTTCTACTATCCATCACTGTGCTCTATAAGATTAGCGAGAAATATCGATTGATAAATGTTTTCAGATGTATTTTCACGACTTGAGAGCAAAGTTTCTCTTTTCTACTGATTTTCTAGAGAGATTCACCTACAGAACAAAGTGAACAAGCGAATTTTACCCAGCAAGCTGCTCCGTCTCTCAACGTCCCAGTTTCGAATGAAAATTTGGGAAACCCACCGTCTCTCAACGCTTCTATCTCGAATGGAATTGTGCAAGCTCAACCAGATAATCCGTGTTTACCAAGTTACATTATTCAGTTGCCTCGGTTTTTGCTCATTCCGCCAGGCCAGAATTTTGCACAGAGGTGCGAAAACAGAGGGAGATCAACTCCTCACTGGTTTCAGATCAATGAAAAATGCGGGAGGCACTCTTTTTGGAGGTGAGAGGATCCGGATCTGCGATTTCTCGGTTCAGGCTCATTTGGGTTCAGGCTCATTTGGCCAGGTCGAGATTTTGCACAGAGATGTGGAAACAGGGGAAAATCATCTCTAACTAGGTTTCCGATTGATGGAAGTTGCGGGAGGCATTCCTCTCGCAGCTGAAACTCTGAGCGAGCACCCTTTGGTACCATCAATTTTGATTCAACACACAGATCATGGTTATTTAGAGACCTTGCATCAATCTCATCTAGTACATATCATTGCTGTGGAGCTGTTGAAACTCTACGGAAAGTAAGCATTTGACAAAAAACATCGTCAGCTAATGCAGCTTGAACCGAAATGTTTGATTTCAGGAATTTGATCGACGAGAAAATAGAGCTCGTTGCCAATAAGATTGAAGATACTTCCCCAAATGAATGTATCCTAACTTACTACGTTTCATTCATAAAAAAGACAGATTCGGATGAAGACAAATCGATTAAATCACGGGGAAAACTTCGTGATAAGTATCACAATTCAAAAACTTTTAAAAATCGTCACGAGAAATATGAGAAGGTCAGAAAAGGTACCGACTCTGCATTCTCAGCTCACCAAGTGATACCACCAACACAAGGACCAGGTTAAAACCACTTAAAAATCCCAATGCTTGAAATAGCTGATACTATCATCAATCCATCCTGCGGCCGCCATCTCGGTACCTTTATTGATCCTTATTGTACATTCCAGTTGATCCTCAAGAAAATCAAGTTGCTATCCAGAGTAAATTACAACCTGTGACAGAGAAAGATCCCGAGAAGATCAAAAGTTCGTTTGATGATACCTTTTTGCTTCGACAAGAAGATGCAAAGAATAGGGAATTCGTTGATGGAACGAACATCTTTATGCTGTGGTCAATGTTATCGAATATTGACGTGTTAGAGCTGGTAACAACATATATGATGTGGACCATCTACATTTTCTCTTATAAGCTATCGCACATTGGAGTTATATATGATTTTTGTGTCGAACACAGCTGGAGAGGGATTTCTATCGATTGTTTCCTTTGTCTCGCATTGCCGATCTGGAGTCTACATTTGATGAAACTTACCTCAAGAAACAGTCAATGTTCAAAGTTAATTCATCCACGCCTCCTGATGGAAAGATCTACGCAGGGCTATTGAAGAACCGGGAAAACTTTGGAAAGATACAAGAAGGTATATTGAAGGATTGAGGATCTTGATTGAAGAGATGATGTCTTATTTGAGATTAAATTTCCATTTCATTCTCCAGATCTCAAAACTTTCATGCAGATCCTACTCCTCACTTCAATTTTGGCTCCTAAAAATGTGAAAGTTGAAACTACTGAGCCTGGTACGAAGAAGAAAAGTTTCTGGAGACCAACTAGCATAGATTCGAGGTAAGGAATATTGACTTCAGTGAAGGTATAAACAGCAACATTGAGATTTAGCGAGCTAGAAATTCCTAAGATTCAACACAAATTACTTCTTCTGCAGACAGAACAAGGAATAAACAAACAACTCGAAAATAGATTGATAAGACTCTACGCATTAAGACAACCACCTTCACCATTCATCATTGCTGTTGGGAAAGATGAAACTTGTTTTCAAAAGTTCTACGTGCATCTTGATGGACATAACTATGAAACTCCGTCGTTGCTGAGTGGACTTGATAAGCTACTAAAAATTTACCTTTCTCTTAACATTAAGTATCCTATA
>JAPYYZ010005548.1:0-14247 GCA_030522705.1 Eretmocerus eremicus | reverse complement strand
CGAGTTCTCATGTAGGTCCCGGGATGGTCCCAGGATGGTCCCATGTGTCCCATGGGCTTCTTATGAGGTCCCATGACGTCCCATGACGTCCCTTGAGTTTCCCGAGCACGTAGAGCCCCATTTCGCGAGGTCCCATGCAGGTCCCAGAAGGTCCCGGGATGGTCCCAGGATGGTCCCATGGGTCCCATCGGCTGCTTGTAAGGTCCCATGAGGTTCTACGACATCCCTCGAGTTCTTCGAGCACGTAGAGCCCCATTTCGCGAGGTCCCATGCAGGTCCAGGGAGGTCCCAGGATGGTCCCAGGATGGTCCCATGGGTCTCATGGGCTTTTCATGAGGTCCCATGGGGTCCCACGACATCCCTTGAGTTCCTCGAGCACGTAGAGCCCCATTTCGCGAGGTTTCATGCAGGTCCCAGGAGGTCCCAGGATGGTCACATGGATCTCATCGGCTTTTCATGAGGTTCCATGAGCTTACCCGACGTCCTTTGAGTTCCCCGAGCTCGTAGAGCCCCTTTTTGCGAGGTCTCATGCAGGTCCCAGGATGGTCCCATGGGTCCCATGGGCTCTTCATGAGGTCCCATGAGGTCCCACGACATCCCTTGAGTTCCTCGAGCACGTAGAGCCCCATTCCGCGAGGTCCCATGCAGGTCCCAGGAGGTCCCAGGATGGTCCCATGGGTCCCATGGGCTTTCCATGAGGTCCCATGAGATCCCACGACGTCCCTTGAATTCCTAGAGCACGTATAGCCCTATTTTGCGAGGTCCCATGCAGTTCCCAGGAGGTCCCAGGATGGTCCCAGGATGGTCCCATGGGTTCCCCATGGGTCTCATGGGCTTTCCATGAGGTCTCATGGAGTCCCATGACGTCTCTTGAGGTCCTCCGGTCCGTAGAGCCCGTTATCACGAGGTCCCATCGAGGTCCCAGGACGGTCCCAGTCTCTCACTGGGATCCTACTGGGATCCCAGTAAATTATTTCCAGCAGGGCTCGGAATAGAATGAAATGCAAAATACACATGAATTGGAAGTTATCGTGTTATCCGAGTGATACGAACGCTCTCTAGCTGAGAAACATATTAACGATTTCGCTTGATGATTCATTCGGAAGAATCGTGAGTGTCGAATCCGAAGTATTTGGCATGGAACTTCGAGAGGATGGTTCTGCTCCAATCTCTACCTAAAACGAATGACTCATTCAAAATGACTCAGTGATTTGAGACACTAGAGATGGCTCATTCGAAAATGACCCATTCAAAATTATTCATTCGAAATGACTCATTTGTGCAACTTGAAGAATTTTACAACACTCAATGCATCTTTTAATATTTCCATCTCCATTCTAGGTTGATTAAAATTTTTCCAACCAGATTACCCAAATGAGTCATTTTTGATGAGTCATTTAAAATGGATAATCTTCAATGGATCGTTGTTTCAAATGAGTCATTTTTAGTATCACAAATCCTTTAGTCATCTAAGATGAGTCATTCATTTTAGGCAGGGATACTACTTCCAGCACTCATAAATTGTTATCTGGAAATTGTGACGGGATTAGCCCCAACACTCTCTCCTCGGCAATATATTCGAATTCACTTTGCATATAAGAAGATTGTTACAGGTGCGGCGACGTAACGCAGCAAAAGGGAGAGTCAGCGTACAAGGTAGGTTTGAAAGAGAGAGAGACAGAGAATGTGCGCGCGCGAGAAAATGGTGGCCCAATCAGCGCGTAGCTTGGGTTCGGCTGCTCGGGCGAGCGGGCGCGCGAGACAGACTTGTTTCGGCTTCGTTACCGCGTGCCTCGGGAGATTTTTCCCTCGCTCCGGAGCAGCTCATGAGGAAGAGCCCCGCGTCGCGTGTGCGAGTCGCAGCGAGTGACCCGTGCCTCTTAGCGTCATCGGGCAACCCGTGATCACCTCCTCTACGGGAAGCGGGTGCCGATGTCATCATTGGGCCCACGGCGACCAGGCGGGCATATCCGTAGCTCCAGCGGCGTGCGAGCGGGCAACGGCCCGAATTCCTTGCGTGCGAGTGCTATTGAGTGAATACCGCCGAGAATGTCTCTCTCTCTATTTGCAAACTGTGCGCAGCTCTTTCTCGCGGCTCCTATACACCTGTTGCGCGAGCGCTCGGATGCGCTTTGTAAATATTCTCCTGAATAAACCACACATGCTTTTCTTTCGTAACTCAACCCTGCGCGTTGTCAATTCATATGTGTCTCCTCGTGCCGTCCGTCCCTATGCGCTAGCGCGGTATGAACGAGCTCGACCGACAGGAAGTCGTCAACGTGGAGCACAAGGAGCCAGCAGCAGCTACAGGGTTAGAACTCTGTCCACCAGAGTCTCATCGACCACGAGCTCGTTACGGCATAGCACTCGGCCATTCGGAGCTCGGCGGAATAGCGGTCTAACCCTCCGTTACAAAATCAGATGATTAAAATCTTATACTTTCAGACGAGACTCCGTTTTTCTCTAAAAAAAAACTCCAATGCGGCCAATGCGTGACATTGGCCTTGAAAGAATTTTATTGGACTGTGATCTCATTGATCACAGTCTCAATTGCTCCAGCCTTTCGGTGGTGTGGATGAACAAGTAAAGTACTAATATTGCACCAATGACTGAAAGAGACTGAGAAATCTTGTGAAATTATCACAATGACTACACAATCTAGCACTGCAAGGTACATTCGGGAATTCTAGGGAGGAGAAGAGTTGGAATTGTATGAGTATATTCGAATGCACGAAGTAAGGAGTGCTACCGCGAGTCATTGAGAGAATAAATGTTGGGCGATTCGCGATTCGTGGATTGAGAGCTGGTTAGTCGACCCATATGGTTCCGTAGGGACTGAGAATCTGGACGCGTAGTTATATCAAGGTGTTGAAATTGAGATCCCAAAACTGAATCCCACAAGCGCCCAGGGATTTCACGCGTAAAATTATATCTTCACCTCATATATCTTGACACTCCAACATTCAAAAACTCCACGTCTACAATCCTACATAGGAGGCGGACGCTCCAAAAAACGAGAGATGAATCCAAGGCAAGATTCAAAACGACGGAGGATTGATTGATAGTTCCCTCCGTAAGCAAGCGAATTGGCATCGACTCTCAGAGTATTGGAAGAACTGTGGAATACGTATGCACGCTCATCTCGGAGAATTTCGAAGTCCACAAGTGTAATACCACATAGAAAGAATTTGGGCGCACATCCGCTCGATGAGCTCTCGCTACGAGAAAGTTGGTACTACGGGCTATCGCGAGACAGTATTTCCCTCGTCTGACGCAAGAATAGAAATAGGATGGGAACTCGACTGTGGATCGAGAGGGGAAAGTCGATCAGATGCCCTGCTGAAAATAATACACTGGGATCCCACTGGGACCTGAGCCTGGGAAAATTCTAGACCAAAATAATTCCTGCGTAGAGCACTTACTTGCTTACTAATGTGCAGATGAAGTCAAACGGCGCACAAAGGGGGATTTGCATTTTTTTGTGCCAAAAGTTAGCAAGTACAGTTCTAGACGTGCTATGGACAAGATTCAAAATGAATATGACAGCTCAAGTCTTGCAAGATATGGATAAACCCATGCGGTTCCCGAGAACTACTCCCCATTGTCGAGGAAAATGGATGAAATCTGGAAAACCGGTTTGATATACATTCTAACACGAGATACGGGAAGTTAGTGACTGAGTCATCTCTGAGTCATTCAAATGATCATTGAATAGAATTCCTCATACCAACGTGATACTTTCATTGGCTTTTCCCGGCCCGGAAAAGTAGCGGAACCCCCCCCCCCCCCTCCACCTCTCTCCTCCCCTCTCAAATACTCGCGCGATTTCCGTGATTGAATATGCCATAGATCAATCCGGGATGGTCCAATGTTCCAACCAATCGATTCGTAGTATTGGACCATTCTTCGTCAACTGCAGGAATGCATAACTAATCCTCGGACAATTGAAAACTTGGAAAATTTTAGAGATTCCTCATACATTCACCGCCTAGAAAAGTACGTCAACGGTTGGAATAATTGGAAAGTGAAGTTTCTAAGGAACTAAGGTTTTTGTTGGAAAATACGAAGCATCTGCTGATGATTTGCTAGAATCGTCTCGATTTTCCGTTCCCTCCTCTGCTCACCCCCCCCCCTCTCCCACCACCTCGTCCTCTCGAAAACCCTTAGATATCTGCCGGATTGGGTCATGGTATATGTATGAGTCAAGATAATCTCACAGCTTCTCCAAAACTGAATCTTGTCATTTGAATATTCGGTCATAAATCATAATCTCAAGCACTCTTCGGATTGATCAGCACTTGTGATTACGCTTCCTCTCCACATTCTGAATCTGAAATCCACGGGATCAACTTAAGCGAGACATTTCCATCACACCCGATTTCAAACGTAAGATTCATAGGCTAGGGCTATTTAGATCAACATCTAAATCTATCATATGAAATCTGTTATTTCAAGACCGAATATCTCGACTCAAGGAGAAGTTTCGGATTCGTGGTATGCCATCATTCTCGAACTCTACGAATCTCTCTCAGGTGAGTGCTCAGAAATGCATGTATTTCCTGCATCTGATGCATGTGGGGAATTAGGGATGAATTCCTATTTTACAGGTGTTACGTAGGAAAATTATATCTCCAGGAGGAATACGAGTGATTCAGGAGTGAACAGTGACTTCATGGACGTGAGAGACTCGAGAGAGAGGAAGTGTGAACGGGGAGGTTGGCTGAGCGGTAATGCCCACGGCGTGGCTCATCGGAGGAGCGACGGACCGCATCGCGCGAAGTAGTACCTGAGGGGAAGGTCCAGCTATCCGTCCGGATCGCTGACGATGCACCGTGACGGCCGGCGCGCGGCGCACGAATGTAGCGCGGCCCGCCGTACCGTCTCCGGTAAATCGTCATGTGACAAGGTGGGGCGCGGGGGTCCGGGACCACCGATGTCACATGCATCCCTGGCCGGAGCCCTGCATCTCCCGATGCAGCTGACCTACTTATGTTACATATGATCGAACACCTTGACCTTGCGTGGCTGTGTCTCTTTGCGGTGCTCGCGCGAGCGAGTGCGTGTACGTGAGTGGTATGCGATGAATGATTGGGAGTGTCGTATGTCTGTGCGGGTCGCGTTTACATTTCATATCCCGATCTCTCTCTCGTTCATAATCGTTCCATTCTTACATACTTTATTCTCTTCATTCTAATGATTACATGTATAAATATTGTCGTCGACAACTTCTAATTTGATCATATAATTCATCAGAATGGAAGTATAAAATGGTTAATAACATATTTCTTGATTCTTTCTCTCAAATAATCAGTATATTAGTATAAGTTCATAGTTTCTTATTGCAGGATTCCATATCACGCTGTAGTTGATTTTCCCAAAATTCATTTTCATATTCCAAATTCCCTAATGATGATAACGCTAGGGTTGATATAAAAAGTAATGATAATAATAATAATAATGATTATAGTAAAAATTGTAATCGTATTGAATTGACAAACTTGTCATGTGCCTTGAACCCCGCTTTCTCAAACTTAGATGAGGCTCGAAGTGCAGCTTTGCTGACTCAGGCAGAACCGACTATCTTACAGTCTCATGTTGGATTGCAACTGCGCGAGATTTCTCGGCTGCTTATCATTGACTATTTCTCGAGATGAGTTTGACTCTGATTTTAGCTTTTGACAACTCGTAATGATTGGAATTTTTGATAATGCGTGTCCGATTTAAATTTGGATTCGATCACTGGATTGAAAAAAAAAAAATTTTCGATTTTCCAAAATTTTCAAAATTTTCATGTTAGATCTCGGTAGTGCTTGGGAAGAGCTTCAATTTGAGCTTTTGACTGTCCATTTTGATTGAAAATTGGCTAAGATATTGGGATCTCGGATGTTGGCTTTTTGAGCCGGGAAACTGCAATTTTTATTGATTCCCCCTTGATATTGGAAACTTGTAGTTTCTTCCGAGCTTTGGTTACTTCTGTATCTTGTGATCTACAATATAGAGATCATCCCTACAAATTTTGACATTAATATTTTCAAAAATGATGGGATTACAGTCCATAACGCATTGAATTTGCCCTGGGACTGGCACTTTTTTGGATATTCATTCATTTTCAATTTTTCGCCTCTTCACTATTTTTCTGGTCAGTTCAGATAATGTTGCTCTGTGATGGACTGCAGACTCAAAAATGGTACAAATTTTCAGGGGTGCGAGTGACATTTTGGCTGAGTATGAGAAAAACGCGCCTCTGGACTTGTTTGATGAGAAATTTCGACTTTTGTACAGTTTTTGGTCATTCCTTAATGATACTTGTACTTCTCGACCCTGATCGCCAATGGGGAAGATAGATTGAATGTTGTTTAACTCAAGAGAACTATTTTGGTGAACAATCCATGTCTAATCCGCGTTACCTGGTCGAAATAGAAGGACCAAATACGCATTTTTCGTGTGTTTTCGAGCGAAAAAGTCTGATGCTTGCCTTATTGATTTTGATCTCTGTAAAACTTCTTCCTACTCTCAAAACTGTTTTAATAGCTCGGAGCTAGTGTAAACTATTCAGACAGATTGTTACTGCGATCAATTAGTTTTGAAGACTTTGACTTTTCCCTGTGGTCTCAAGGGTACCCCTTTTTCATGGCTTAGGGCCTTTTTTCGGGCTTGACCTCGGATTAATGACTCGAATGTAACTTGAAACCTGTCTTAATGCGTTTTTGACGTTACTTATATGGGTTGTGTGTAGTATAGTGTGCCATGCAGTGTGAGTTTTTTTCAATTTCCGGTCGCTACATTGGGTTTCTGGGTGAAAGGTTGTCCGGGTGTATGCAATTCTGATGTATCGCGTATATCGATGCAGCTCGGGCCCCATACGTTCTATTTTGCTGGAATTTTGCGGGTGGGTATCTTTCATTCTTGGTTAACATGTGCGATGGTCTTAACTTATTCCTACGTATGTCCCTGCTGATGGTTCTCGATGATCGGTTCTTCAGTCGATGTCCTCGGCGATAAAAAGAGATGGGCTGTATGCGAGGGTCGGATGATGAATGTGCGCTTGATGTTCCTATTGGCGATGTTGAGTGCGCGCCCGGCGTTCTCGCTGATCCAACGGCGGGCGTTGCGTTTGGAATTGATTGGTGCTGGGGGTGTGGAACTCGTTAGACGGCGAGCGATGGCAAGTGCGCGCTCGTTCTCCATGCGTGACCCAGACCTGCTCGGTCTGCGGGGTGTAGCGTTCACCCGCCGTTGAGAGGCGAGTGTTGAGCCCTCGTCTTTCCGTTGTTCCCTGGTGTTGCGACGATTGATGTGTCCCGTGAGATGGGTTGGGGTGGTTGGCGATATAGCTCAACTGTTGTATGGCGCCCATGGGTATTTCTTCGTCCGTCGATTCGCCAGATTCTCTCGATCTTTCTGCGCATAATATATTACGGGCGGTAGTAATTACTTAAGAATTGACGAATATGGTTTTAAAATTCTGTGACCGATTTTAACTCCCAGAATCATCATGATGGTAGCTATTGATCCAATGAGTATGTATATAGGCAATTTACTCTCTAGTTCGTGAAACTTTTTTGATACTGCCCTGTATTTGCTAATTTCGCGTGCTTTAGCGATGATATCGTGTAGACTTGGTGCAGATTCCAAAACTTCTACATGGGCTGGAGAGAGCGCCCCTTGCTCTTTGCGTAGGATATCATCCATGACCTCGTGAATGTGGAATCCATTTGCCTCGCTTGGTGTCCTCTTTAGCAGCTCCTTGATGTTCAGGTCCAGCTTCTGGAATATCGGTGAGGTTTGGGTCATTTCGATGTTTTTAGACGTTGTCAGGCGTGCGTTGGGTGAGATGGCCATACACCCTGGTAAGAGCCTTAATATTCCGGTGCCATTGATTGGAGTAGATAGATGCTCATTTCCTCTGCATTGGATGAAGAGTCGCTCCTCGTCCAATGTTGAAAATACCCAGCTGTTGGTCTCATGTAACCTCATCCAAAAGGTCTCGTGCTTTTTGTAACCCGGATGTCGCAGATTGATACATCTGTAATTTCTCTGTTTGAAGCTATCTCAATTTCTCATGACGATTTTGCGATGAGCTCTGTGACAGATGGTGGGTTCTTGCAGATCGCTATTGTGTCCAGTGCAAAATAATGACATTTTGAATATACGTATGCGAAAGTCCCTCCGAGATGACTTTGTGAAGTTTGCAAAACAGGAAGAGCAGATGCTTTGAACAAGGAGTATTCTGCTGAGTCTAGGAGTGGGATTCCCATTGCAACGCCCATAATGTGTAGGGCTTGCATTAAGGGAGAGGATAATATTGAATTGAGGAGATATATCCCAAAGTTCCGTGGTCCAACGAGAAAACCTTACCTTTGCTCCATCACAGCAACAGGGATTTGCAGAGAGTATCCATTGATATCCTCGTTGTTTTCCAAAATAATAAAGTAGAAGGTGGTGCAAAATGGATGACGTAAAACAAAGCGTGTGCCGATCAAAAACGCGAACAAAAAAGAGTAATAATCATAAATAGAAGTCTTGTGCCTACAGCAGATCATGGGTCCATTTCAGAATTCTATATGAGATAAATGAAGTCAGAAAATTATCTGATTCATTGTTATGAGCACACATAATGATCCATCCTGGGGCACCGGTATTTGTTTGATCCTCCAATGAGTGAGAATCTTGTGAATTCATGTTAAACGGGTGAAATGAAATTCGGGACCCGCTAGGATTAGGCTGTGTGAGGTCTAGAAATGATGAGAGTAGTGAAATGCGTTTCGCATTCGACTGGTTTTATTGTTAAGATATTTACAGTGAAACAAAGGAAAATGAACTGATCTATCGAAGTCATCATGTATTTGAAATCATATAAGCGAAATCTTTGGATGACGGAGGAGAACTGTAATTAGAATGAAAGTTCATGATAAACTCAAGAAAGAACAGGGTTGTATTTCACAATGTATGATCATAGAGAATTCAATGATGAATAGCTAAAGAGAATGGACAAAATATCACTGAGCTAACACGATAAAAATATTCAATGAATTTACGAGAAGAGTAACTCTAGGAAGAAAGCTCAACTCTCAAAAAATACACAGCTAAGAATGAATTGTTCTCGATACGAACACCACGCATCTCCTAGTTGACTACCAATCGTGATAAGCCTCACGATGTCGAGCCATAGCGGAGCTCACGAAATGCACGTATGCGAGAAAACGTGAGCACCGAATTTTCCGATCCGACGCGATCACGAAATTATGCACACGCATCAAAGAACAAAAGCTAATGCACGCGATTGCGGTCCGCGATGGAAATTCCTCCATTGAGATCCAGCAGCTCTTTCTACTCACATGACATTACGATAAATCGCCGTTATGCTTTGAATGAGAGCATCTCTGCCGACTATTTGTCGAGAATATTTTCACTATCATCTCGCAAGAGGAGGATGGGTGCTCGAGCGAGTTGTTTGTCACTCCGTTTGGGCTGAACCGAAACGTCGGTGCCCGGAGTGGACAAATCTCCGCTGGCGAGAGCCAGGGATCAACTTGGCACAGAACAGGAAAGCCCTTGACCGTCTCACGCCGATCTGTTCAGGAGCTGAGCATCAGTGTCTTCTGTACTGCGCACCTTTTCTGGCAATGAAACCAGAGATCGGGTCTTTGGAAGGAAAGGAGGGGAGATCAAGCTAGTATGCCAAGCTACTAAGCTGCCTAGTATCAGGCATCAGCAGCTGTTCACAAGGCAAGCCTCCGCTGGCAAGTGCCAGGGATAATAGCTCGACCAAGGGAAGGTGGGAAAATTTATCAATGTTTACCCAAAACTCACGGCGTCGCGACACGAGAGCTCCACTGCATCAGAGGAGGATGTCTAGGTGGCCCTCACTCCGATGATGATGTCCGCCATGGTAGGAGGCAGACTAGAGCAGGTCGATGTGCGTCCGCCTCGGCGCAAAATGGCATCCGAGGCCGCGTGGGTCGGCTCTCCGAGCGGTGTACTTCCTTCTAACTCGTCTGGAACTAGAGTGCCTCCGCCACCGCTCTGCTTCCTGCTCCAAAGCTCGGGAATCGGCGTCCTTTTCCCCTCATCCTTCGCCTTTCGGTAGCTCGAAGGGTCGCCGCTTGCGCAGAGGGCCGATTTCCAATATTCGCCCTATATACTGCGCAGCTTAATCAAGGGACGAGCAGAAGATGGAGAGAGAAGCTAAAGCCATCTCTCTCTAATGAAGAATGCGGCAGGGGGGGGGGAGGTGTTACGTGATTCCTGATGCAAGAACAACACAATTGATTCTTGCATGTCTATGCAATCGAATAAAAAAATCGCCATCCACGCACAGCTCCCTGCTGAAAAAGATTACGTGGGATCCCACGTAGTACCCCACGAAGGCTGGTAATATCATGTGGGATGTCGTGGAACATGATTCATAGGTCCCACGGGCCTCGAAAGACACCGTAGAACCCCTTGGGACTCCGGAGGTTCACTTGGAACTCAAGGGAACGTCATGTGACCGAGCGCTGCTGGGAGGATTGCGTGAGATCTCGCGTGGGACCTGTTGGTATAGTATAGGACCTCGTGGGACCAGCGTGGGACGCGGTGGCATCGCGTGGGACCTGTGTTAGATGTCCCATGGAACCTCGTGGAACCTCGTGGGACCACGTGAGACGCCATGGAACTTCGTGGGACCAGCGTGGGGCGCAGTGGTATCGCGTGGGATCTGTGTGATTTGTCTCGCGAGGTCCCACGAGGTCCCACGTGACAAATAACACAGGTTCCAAGCGATCCCACTGCGTCTCTCGCAGGTCCCACGAGGTCTCATACCATACCAGCAGGTCCCATGTGAGATCCCACCCAATCTTCCCCAGCAGCATCCGATCACATGGCGTTCCCTCGACTCCCAAGTGAATCTCCGGGGTCCCATAGGGTTCTACGGTGTCTTTGGAGGCCCGTGGGCCCTCTGAATCCTGTTCCACGACGTTCCACATGATATCACCAGCCCCCGTGGGGTACGACGTGGGATCCCATGTGGGGCGTCGTACCCCACGTGAGACGTGGGACCCCACGTGGGATTTCTTGTAGTATCCTACGGGGGCTTGTGTTATGTGGGACGTCGTGGAACAGGATTCAAAGGTCCTACGGGCCTCAAAATACACCGTACAACCTCGTAGGACCCCGGAGAGTCACTTGGAACTCAAGGGAACGCCATTTGACCGGGTGCTGCTGGGTAAAATTGCATGGGATCTCACGTGGGACCTGCTGGTATAGTATAGAACCTCGTGGGACCAGCGTGGGACGCAGTGGGATCGCGTGCAACCTGTGTTTTATGTCACATGGGACCTCGTGGGACAAATCACACAGATCCCACGCGATACCATTGCGCCCCACTCTGGTTCCACGAAGTCCCATGGCGTCTCGCGTGGTCCCACGAGGTCCCACGAGGTCCCATGGGATATATAACACAGGTCCAACGCGATCCTACTGCGTCCCACACTGGTTCCACGAGGTCTCATGGCTCCCCACGCGGCCCAACGAGGTTCCACGAGGCCCCATAGAACATATAACACAGGTGCCACGTGATCCCACTGCGTCCCACGCTGGTCTCACGAGGTCCCATGGTGTCTCACGTCGTCCCGCAAGGTCCCATGGGATATATAAGTCACCTCCCACGCGATCTCACTGCGTCCCATGGTGGTCCTACGAGGTCCCATGGGACATCTAACACAGGTCACACGCGATGCGTTGTTACACTGCGTTGTTACACTGTTCTACGACGTCCCACATGATATTACCAGCCCCCGTGGGGTACTACGTGGGATCCCGCGTGGGATCCCACGAAATCTTTTTCAGTGGGGGGTCACGTGACTGAGAAAACATTCACGCCCCAATTGCGTGAATAGCGTGCGCTACTGACGGGAATTTTAACCCACCAACGTATCAATGGATGACGGTGCAATCGCGGACAACCAGGTGGCCCTCTTCCATAGGCTGCAAGCGCGCTATGTGCCGTGCGATACCCTGCCTTAAAAAAATGACTCATTCAAAATGACTCATTCAAATGACTCAGAGATTTGAGACACTAAAAATGAGTCATTTGAATGAGTCATTTGAAACGATTCATTGGATAGATCAATACAGTATATATCGCAAGGCTCAACGCTAATCTTGAGATTCGGTGGCAAGTTTTTTGTTGGGTTAGCTCGAAGTAATCGATTGAACGTTGAGAGTACATGTCAAGGAAAAAAGATAATCTCACATTTTTCTCACCAAACTCTGTTGCAATATCCTATGTCGCGATTGCTTGTTAAAACTACAGGTAATATTGTCATGCATCGTTGCGAATTTCTTATTAGGAATCAGACTCCACAAATGACCCATTACGAATGACTCATTCAAATGACTCATTCAAATGCCTCGTGTCAAATGAATCGATTTCGAGTGTTTGTGCTGGAATTTATTCCCATAGGTGATCTAGCTACCGGTATAGAACCAGCTCTGGTGTTATTGAACGTTGAGAGTCCATGTAATGGAAAAAAATAATCTCAAATTTTTCCGACTAAACTCTCTGTTGCAATATTTTATGCCGCGATTGCTTGGTAAAACTATAGGTAACATTGTCATGCATCGTTGCGAATTTGTTATTAAGAATCAAACTCCACAAATGATCCATTACAAATGGCTCATTCAAATGACTCATTTGAATGGATCATTTAAATGACTTATTTGAATGACTCATTCAAATGGCTTGTTTAAATGACTCGTTTAGTGTAGCTTTCCCGGGTACTTCTGGCTGAAACCAGCTCTTTTTCCTGAAAGGTAGAAGAGAAGGTGGAAGAGTCTTAGGAATTTTATTAAGAGCAAGGAGAATTTTTTGCAAAATATCAACTTGAATATCTTTTAGAGCACTTGATTCTTGATTCAAATCTTCTCTAGAAACCTGGAAGTATATTCAAAGATTTCAACATGATGATTATTAAATGTGAAAAATTCATTCGGCCTCATTCGTTAGTCATGGGATATTCAATGGTTGAAAGGAAGGATATCTGAAAAAGTTATCAAGGTTGTGCAAGACTCGTCCCAGATGAACTAGACAAGACTACAGGAGATGTTTTAGTAGCATTTATCCATGCTTCCAGATCTCCATTAAATTCAAGAGAACTCATGTCTAAATCAAACTGAAGACCTGAGCTTATCTCAATTGATGATTGTGAGAATAAGCTGCACCAGGACACGCAGATTCACTGATACAATAACTGGATTTATTCCTCTCAACAACTTTGGGTAGATTCAATACAAATATCGCGGAGATGCTTCTCGTATCGCAGTTGCCAACGAAGTGAGTCGTCGCCGCGCCGTTGCCAGTCAACAAGCCTTGTTCTTAACGAACATATGGATCTTCGGTAGTTCACTTCATGGCGCTACTTATCTAAGTAATTCTAGCACTCCCTCCCTTAGATAAGTTTTATATTTTCATCAAGAGAGGAATGGAAGGAATCAAATTAAAATTGGAATTCAGTGTTGTTAGTATCAAGATCTTGGTAACTATGATCTAACAATAATAGGGACCTTGATTGATTCGTAATCAAATGTGTTGAAGAGACTTTAAGTAATACATGGTCCATTGAGAAAATAGAATGATTCAATTTGATGTAATTGAGGTCATAATTTGGTAGTTGAATTTACATTAGAAATTCTTTCACTCCATCTCAGTGTCGTCATTTCCTGTGAACATACAAGAGTAGACAAATATATGAGTCTATTTTTTTTTTTTTTTTTTTTTTTATGGTGGTCGATAGAGTAAATCTGCTCGCAGACGTTGTGACGAGTTGCGCCTCTGGGTTTGCACAGAACACGGCACCGCCTAAGCCCCCCCGCTAGTCGAAGTAACATCCACCATGCCATAACCAACCCACCCTGGAACCGCCTTCGCATTACTTCAAGGTGGGAGAAGCGTCACGTACAATAGAAGCGTGTCTCTCTGGATCGTCAGCTCTTCTCTCTTCTCTCTTTGGTCGTCCGATGTTGATCACTCTTCAGGTCGTCGGTGTTTGCTATGCAGCGCCTCTTGCCTGGTGCTGCAATGCTCGTTCGCGCTCTTCTTTTCGGATGATCGCCGTCTTGATGAAGTCGGCGATCTTAACCCACGTCTCTTTACTACGATGCATGGTCGGCACGAGGTTCTCACGTGTCAGCTGAGCCCCGAGCGAGTCCATGAGCTCCGCTCTCTCTGTACTTGCATCCTCGCACTGGAAGAGTGCGTGTTCCGCG
>JAPYYZ010005547.1:0-12539 GCA_030522705.1 Eretmocerus eremicus | reverse complement strand
TTTGTGAAACATTTCTTTACTCTTATCGCTCTTTCACGCTCCAATCGTGTGCGCTTCTGAAGTAACGCATGTATGAAAAATGAAAAGTTCGATGACAATTTGAGATTTCTCTCAATAGCCAATACAGTCGAATATGATGGATGGAATTCAAACTATGTTTTTATAAGGAGTTTTGTTCATCATCACGCGATGCATTCAATCCATCAAAAGAATGATGAATCGCACTCTAAGAGATCAAATGAGGGACATGTGGTCTTTAATGATTTCATAAAGACTTTGTGCTTTACACTCAGACATTTACTTTGTACGTAGTATTTTAAGCGCAAAGAAATGCAGAAAATGTTCATGGTACTTGAAAGAATGAGCATCTTGAAAATTCAAAGCCATAACTGAATAAAAAGGGAAAATCAAGGCCCAAACGAAGAAGCGACACGAATGCCGTGAATCTCGCGAAGAAGAGACAGGGCTTGATGCAGAACTCAAGCGAAAGAAAAAATCTCTCTGTTTAAAAGTTCATAAATACTTTAGT
Source organism: Eretmocerus eremicus (assembly GCA_030522705.1). Lineage (NCBI taxonomy): Eukaryota > Metazoa > Arthropoda > Insecta > Hymenoptera > Aphelinidae > Eretmocerus > Eretmocerus eremicus. The sequence goes on along the minus strand of JAPYYZ010005547.1, from coordinate 12,010 downwards.
CCAGAAGCTACATACAAGAGGCTCTCTCGTGCGCGCACTGCTTTGCTCCTCGCTTTCCAAGCTGCCCAAGACGTCGCATATAATTCTTTAAATAAAATATAAGCGTTCTTACCCAGAGCTGCGCTCTGGACGCGTGCTCGCGTATATATACGCGAGAGCCCAACTCATTAGTCAATTTACCGTCTCAGGGCGCAAAGGGAGGGAAAAAGAAAATCTCGGCATCCTCTTTTCTCCCTCCTCCGCCGTTTCTCACGCACTCGCGTTGCACACAAGGCGACAGAGTAAGCGCAGAGAGAGAGAGAAAGAGAGACAGAGAGGACGAGACGCAGGGCGAGATACATAGCAGAGGGACATCAAGCGCTCTCGGCTTTCACACTGGCGCGGCGGCGGCGCTGGCGTAACTTGTTAGCCCCGAGCGCGAATGCATCTCTTCCCCGCGGAGGACACAACACGAAACCGACTTGTTTATGCGGGCCGCAATTCTCAACGAGGATGCGCCGGGTATCTCGGATCCAGGACGCAGCGAGGATCTGCGGCAGCCGAGGGGGAGAAAAAGATGCTCCTACTTGCCCTCGCGGCGGCCAACTAAATCACACCCCGCAGATTTTATATTAAAACAAATAATTAATTCAAATGCACCGCCGCGCAACGGGTGGTCGCTCTTTATTCCTCTCATAATCCCCTTCCTCGCCCAACCCCCTCTTCCCTCTGCCTCTCCTCCTCAATCTCTCCGTCTTTTCCTCTTTAAATTTGCTGTGTCGAAAGGGATGCCAGTGGTTCAGTTTGCAAAGTGTCTCTGTTATGCTTGCAGTATTTCAAAGCGATAAAAATGAGCTTTTGATTGTACCAATCGGCCAGAATAAATTTAAAAAATCTAATATTACCATTCACCAATCATTTGCGAACAATGGAAACGATGCAATTCTTCAAAGACGTGTCTACGAATATCTCGTTTCACGTAAAAAAATTCAATCAATAGTAGAAGAGGGGAGTGAGTCGAGTCTAGGCCCTTTTCTTAGTCAAATTCTTCACAGTGGATGATCGATTTCAATTAGATTCTCTACATAACAAATTACTCATGACTCAGTTGATATAGAAGAATCTTCATGGAAATCTATGATATGAAATCACTGTCTCAGAGAAGAAACTGCAAACTGAAAAAAAATTCCTCATCAGACTTTGAAATCTTGATATACTTGTGAAATGTTCACTGGCAAATAACAATAATTTCATTCACCCTCATGTTCACTCTGCCATATTTTTGGCGAGTACAACAGGGGAATCGACAATATGAAACTCAGACTGGATATCATTTTTCAACTTCATGTATATCATGGCTTTCCTCCCGCCTCATGATTATTGTGGTCTTATTTCTGTGATTATTGCAAAGATTATTGTGATCTTATCCTCGTTTCATTTGTCCAAATTATTTTGTAAAGTCATTTTTAATAGTTTACCAACTGGTTACCTTCAACTTGATCAATCACGAGTTACAGTGGCTCAAGATCTAATTCTCATAGTACCAGTTACGACTCTCCAATAACAATTGAATATATGAATTCTTGTATCAGCAAAAAAGCAAATGGCTGGAAAATATACCGTTACACTAGTGTAGCTCCGAGTGGCATGACAAACATTTTCATCGCTGCGGATTGATGTGAAACCTGCTTCGTCCACATAGATATGGCGACTTTTTTCCTCTACTTAATATGTCTGAATAGAAGAGACTGTGCCAGTGAAAATATGATGAATAAGAGTAGAGAATCTCGGTATGAATTCCAAGGTCTTATATCTTATAATACTCGTCATACTTCAAACCAGTACAATGAAGCACCAAAAATTAGATGACCGCGCAAGATTACGAATTATCAAATATAATATGAATAGGGTATCATTTTGACATTAGGCTCACAATTATCTTATCAGAGTACAATGTTGTGATTTCAATTGCCTCCCGTTCGAAAGTGTCGCAGTCAGTCTTCTGGTTGGACAAAGAAGTAATATCTTACTCTTACCGTCTTCTCATAGAATGATACAATGTTGTAGATGTACAAGTTGTTGACGGGTTGTTGATTACAGTGTCTCACTCCTCCAAATATACCTATTCTTCGCTTATCTTGAAGACTAATTAGTAAACTTCAATAATTCTTTCCTAAGAGAGAAGGGTGTGTATTTCTCTTCGAGCGTATGATTGTCGTCTTCGAAATCTTGAGATTCATTGAGCATTCATAATTGTGGTCTTTTCGTGTCTTTCAATGGCAATCTTTCTGATTCTTTCCCACAGCATAGGATACGGGTGAATCGTTCTTGCAAAATCAGCTCTCTCTAATTTGTACAGCTTACATGTTTCCACAGCTACTACACTGGCAACCCTCTTAGCATCTGGCATAACTAATGCAATCTCGCCAAAGTGAGCACCGTCTTCCAAGTGGCAAACTTCTTTTCCTGTTGATGTGTAAACTGCTACAGTTCCAGTAGCTATGAAGTACATGCAATCACCTGTTTGATTAGCTCTGACAATCAAATCATTCGTCAAGAAAATTTCAGACTTGAGAAGTGCCACTATTCTCGCTAGAATTGATAGAGGTAGATTATTGAAGAAGGTGACGTTCTCCACGAGCTTGCGGCACGAATGCATCCTTATTTCTTGACGCATTTGCATCGACAAGATAGCGAGAATCTCCGGCTCCCTGAAGAAGCGGCTTTGGAATCTGAATTCGTAAAAATTGACGATTCGCTTCTGCGTTCCACGAGGCAATTGCTTATGACTCATATACTGAGACAAATGAGCTAAGGCTGCTTGATACTTCAATTTCGATGAGTTTATGCCTTTAAAGAACTGCATCACCCTGGCTATTAAGAAGCAGAAAACTAGGGTACCAAACGGATGGAAGATGATTACCTGTAACGACGAGGGAAAGGCGCAATGTAGTACTCTTGCATTCAAATACATTATTGTATCATAAGAAAAAAATTAGTATTTGCATGAAAGCTCTGGGCAAAAATCAATGCTGTGAAATCTGAACATCATTCTGTTGGACAAGATCTAATGCTACATTCAATTTTGAGTCGTGTGAGAAGTATGGATCAATCGTATGATATGAAACGATATGATTAATAGTATACAGAATTCAAATACTTCTAAAACCAGCGATAAGTTCTCAAGGAGAAGGAGAAGGTGTCCTACCTTATCGACATTTATTATGAATAGATTGAAAAAAGAGCAAAACAATAATTAGAGAAAGTAGAAACAATCCAACCTGCGGACTGGCACAATGTACCACTGTACGAAATTTTGAAGTGATCCGCGACAAGCTCCTATAGTAATCTCGACTATGGTGCAGTTATAATGTATTGGCGCTATATCCAAGATTACTCCGAGAGTCTTCCACGGGTCACTCCAAAATCTTACACAGTGATGCATTCTGCCAATACGCAGACGAGATTGTTGACACTTTTTCGAATTATATTTTTGTTTCATTTGGAATCAATTCATAACAAATTTAGCGAAGATAGGACTTTTACATGCAGGTAAGATTCAAAAATCCATTCCCGTAATAAAGGTTTACCCACAGACTGGCTAAATTTTCTATAGAAAACGACTAAACTTCGCGATCCAACTCGCTTCCCTGCTAAGATGCAACATTCAGGAGTCTTACCCACCAAAATTTGATCTTCTTGAGTTTTTGGTTCATTCTTTACCAAAAATCCAGAATGCATGAATGTCGCGATGGATCGAAGCATGCAATGGCCATATCGAAAAATGGGACCATCGTCCCAAACCTTAGCCTTGTTGATCCATGAGTCATTCACAGGCTGTCTAACTTCCTTCATAGAAGTAAAAGCTACAGGTACTATCCAATATATGCATGCCTGCCAATGCAGTATCACCAACAGCCAAAATAATGTGCTGAAGAAGTCGTACAATGGACGTCGAGAAGCATAGTCTTTCGATACTTCGCTTGTATACTTCCACAGAGAAGAGCTTCGAAAAATGAAAACTAGAGAATAGACATCTCGACCAACCGTGTGAGGATTTTTGTCCAGACAAAAAAACAAATCTGTCGGAAAAGACCCCAAGACATCAAGAATGAATCCTCTTTTCAGATAATTTACAGCTATCGCTTTGGTCCCTAGTTCGACTATACTGTTGGATTTGTCAAAAAATCTGTAATAAAAAAATCTCTCTGTAGAATAATCAGTTATATGATAGATTGGATATGCATATTAGAGAATTGATCATAATGTTCGATTCGACATAAACATTATGAGCGCTCTAACCCAGTAAAAAAATTGATAACAATATCACAACAACAAAAGCAGATGATACTGTTTTTAAGAATCGTCCAAGGTATTTTGTTGGTTTCTTCCATGCAGAATGCTGCCATGAATGGTATGGCAATTATACCAGTTACTAATACGATTATCATCAGACTTATCCACCAAAATCTGAAACATACCGTTTATCAGTAATCCGTTTGATGTATGTCTTGGTAGATCTATTAACAATATAAATCACCTGAGCAGACTGAAGGGATGGATGATATATTTATATTGCGACGAGTGTCGACGTTTCTCATATACGGTTGAGGCGTGGCTCCTCAAGTACCTTTGTGCTCTCTGATTCTTCTGTGAAGCCATATGGCATTCTCGGAAGAACAGGAAAAACCGATCCATTCTGCTCATTTCTGGCTCGTATCGTCTTTCTTCGCATTTTCCCCCTTTGCTTGAAAGACAGTCGTCGTACAGGAGCATCACAATTTTTGAGGTACTTTTATGACTTCCCCACAATTCGTATCTAATACTTCACTCACAAACGGAAGGTTATGTTTGCTTCATGAACACAACACGCTATATAAGTAACAGTGAGACTCCCTAACTCGAAACTTCCTAAGTCGAAGTTAATGTCCGGGGCCTTAAAAAAACTCCCTAACTCGCAAAAATACATGGGAAACTATACGAACTCCCTAATTCGAACTCGAATTTCTGCCAAAAAATTCCCTGGAATTACCTGGAATAAACTGGAAAATTACCTCACTTTATGCCAACAATTTGGATCGAAAGCTTTCTAACTAGAATTTTCGTCAACTCTCGATACGTCTGAAAATCAAGTGAAAGACGGTTGGGATGCTGTGACAAAAGCTTTCGATTCCAAAGATCTGGTTTGAAGAGTTTGTTGATTTTGACACAGATATTGCTACACATAGCCATTTCAGTGACGAGGATATCTTACATAGTTTGACTACCTCAGGATCGAATATCAATCCGATATATAGGACGGAAGCAACAGGAATCGAGAATCTGATGTCGATGATGTCGTGGCTTCTGGTGACGCACGTCACGCATCTAGCTCTCAGTGCTCTTAGATTGTACTTTAGGAGAACTGACGGCATTAGAGATAAGATATTCTCCACTTTGTCTCAATTAGAAAATGCTGTTGATCGTACAAGATTGTAGCCTTTGCATCGGACAAAGATTGTTGATTTCTTTCAATAATTGTGTGATTTAAAATTCCCTCTTTCTTTCAGTACATTTGATCAAGTATGGCATGATTTGGTTATGTAATTTCAGTAAAGGATTTCGGAATATATAATTCCATTGAAGATATTATGAATCGTGATTTATTTCAAAGAACTCCCTACCTCTAAAAACTCCCTAACTCAAAATTTTTCATAGGGTTCTTTAATATTCAAGTTGGAGAGTTTCTACTGTATACCTTTTCACAATCACCAAAGAAGTTTGTCGCTGTACAGAATCGTCTCGTATATTTTTTGCGGGAGATCTTGATTTGCCAATGATTTTCCAATGGGAAGATGAAATATTTGAAGCATTACCGACCATTACAGTTGGGACACTCCGATTTATCACCAAGAAAGTACAACATGTGCATATGATCAACGTAGTTATATGATCAACGAAGTACAAAATATGCTTTTGCGACCCCACCGAGGTTTGCGGAGAAGCCTATCTCGATCCAAATCTACGCAACCCTCGACTCCGTTACGCACTCTAACAAGATCAATTATGAAGAAAATTGAGAGAATTTGTAGTTTAGATCAAGTGAAAGTGAGAAATCATGAGTATATATTGTATTTCTCACATTCTATGCGTATACGTCAAAGGAATGTAAATTAAGGAATGTAAATAATAATAGGGATCAGCTCATTTGATTTTTAGTTGAATACTTTAAAAACTGCTCTCGGTGGATAGGAAGTATTGACTATCAACAGCTAGAGGCACTTCAAAAGCCTCTTGAAAGATCTAGAATATCGTGGTTTTGAGAGAGATTCGCCACTCGAATGCTCTTTGTGCGCGAGTGAGTATGACAGAGGGCGCAAGCTGACGGAGTTTCTTAAAACTCGGAAATCATGGAGTCGGATACCATCGGCGTTTGAAGTCGGGCCTTTCAATACCATCTTGCATTATTTTCGAACGTATCATAGAAAAAGGTGAAGACAAAAGCAGGGAAATTGAAAGGTAGAACTTATCCTTGATGGAGACTATGATTTTTAAGATCCCTGAAAGATACTTCCAGAAATCACACTAATGTCAAGATTCAACAGGTATGAGAATTCTCTTGATATCCATTCACTCTTGGAAATTTTTTCGGTATTGCTGATGAACTATTGAATAAACGTGGCATATTTTTGCCTACGGTTATCTCGTTACAGATGGGGTGGAATTGAGTACGACCCGTTCACGATTCCTAGGATTTTTTAAAAAATCTATGATAGCATAGTTTTTACTTGCGTATCTTACCGTATCTTCATGGGAATGAGCTCCAGAATGAGATAAACTCCATGAGAAAATCTAGAAGAAACAACTGTTACGATGAACGCCATAGATGGTAATTTTGGGTGGTCTTTCTTAATGATTAGTGGAGAAAACACGAGTGCCAGAGGTAATTGTATATAAAAAATCTTGGAAAAAGAGGGTAAATCTTCCAAAAGTGGTTGTCGCATGAGATCCTCACGAGAAAGACGCAGTTTGTGACACTATTAATATCTTGTGGAGTTGAACGAACTTAATTTCACGAAAGATGAAACACATCGATTTCATACAGGCGCAGACAATGAATTCTAGAGAGAAAACAGAAAAGATCAAGTTCCGTGACGAAAGCAGTATACAAAGGTTCCTCAATGTAGGAAGACTTGAAACGGAATTATTAACATAGATTCCGTGTTGAAAAGTACATAATACAACGTGTACATACAGTAGTTCCCGCTTAATATGATCGCGGTTAATGTTATCACCCGCCTAATACTATCAAAATTGCTGGTGGCGGTCCAATTGAATACGATTACGTGTGAATTTTCTCGGTGAATGTGATCAAAACCCGTGGACCCACCGCTACAGGAATAATCTATCAACAGTGAGCGCGGGTCACAAAGCGTTTCATGAATTAATATTCCATTCTCTACTCCACATTATTCCTCAGTTCTATATAAAATTCATAAATCATTGGAAAGTCCAAGAAATGTGAATGAATCGTCTTCGATATACTTAACAATTCAAAATCTCTATCGGAATGTCCTCCTTCGTCTTCAGCTGGAAACATCCAACAAAATACAAATGGATGCACAGTGGACGGATGAATAAGCCTTTCTCAGTCATTATTCTGCATTATTCCCGGAAATACAGCAAAGAGTAGAAATTGCCCAAAATATCTGAGAAACAAGAAGACTGCATGTGAAAATTTGAACTTTAGAAAAATTCAAATGGAGAGCGATTCTTCCCTAAGATGAAACACTGTTGAGGAACAATTTATGGGTTGGAGGTCCATATTCATACAATAATTTTCGTGAAAATTAGCTGGGAAATACGCATAGCTGTATATTGATGATAAAAATCATCTACCGCTTAATGTTATAAAAGGCCCTCGTCCCAACGCGAACATCAAGCGCGGCCCAATGTACCTTATCATAATTTATGAATAGATCTCTATACATGAAAAATCTAGTATATACTGATTGCTGATAACACATTTCTGATGATCAGTGAGATTTAACCTGTGTAAGCACTTCCAAAGTATGTCAAGATAGAAATTTCACTTGATTCCCCTAAAAGCAAATGGTGCATGACCCGCCCCCCTCCCCCCCATCTCTCTCTCTCTCTCTCTCTCTCTCTCTCTCTCTCTCTCTCTCTCTCTCTCTCTTTCGCGAAGGGCGGCCCTTGGATTTTGTGGTAAGGGTAACTAAATTGCGTATGTAACCATGGTGAGTAAGGGAGGCACCGAGACAAATCGTTCCTACTTTATCGATGGATGCTCCACAAGAGACGTCCGATCGATAATCATTTTGGATTCTGCCGTCGTTGAGTGGATGTTCAAATATTCATTGCTTTAGTTAGTAACTATTAGTGGCGATGATTACATACGAACTATGATGATTCTTCTTGAATCTTTTCAAAAGATCAGGAGGTATTAGTTACCCACGCATGGTTGGTATTCATCCCACATTTCTCCCTTACCGATACGTGGTCCGATGGTTTTCCAGATTCCTTGTTGGCCTTTACGAACATTTTGTTCTTATTCGATTGTATCTATGTAACCATAATGATCCTTCATCCCTCATTCCCAACTCCGATGGCTTGAAATAATCCACGGAAATGATTATCAAGAAGATTTGTAAACAAGGGGGAGCATCGATTTTATTGGCGCATCTACGTTACCGTCCTAGGGATTCCCTTAGTACTGAATTTTTCTTGAAAGGAAAGATGCCAGCACAAAGATCATTCTGTAACGTGCTGAGTGTAAGTGTATATCAATTTGCGTATATGGCGCGGTCACTCAAATACCGTTCACCAAATATAGCAGATGAGCAGCCTCGTTTGGAGCTCTCCCAAAGAGAGAACACTATAGAGGGAATTCCTTATCTCTCTCATTTATGTACGCGCATCAATAGCGCGATATTCTTGATATTGAACACGCCAAATACAGAGCAGTTGTCTCCGCTTTTGAGCTCTCCAAATGAGGATCGCTCCATCCCTCAAATATTGATGTACCAATCTGGATCTCCTAGATCTCCTTATGAGGAACATGTAAAGAGTATTCAAAGGGGGCACGATCCGCCGACAGTGTCCAGATCACAGATCAGTTGTCTACAGAAATCTTTGACAGTCGCTTGTCGGATATTTCAATCTGTCATACTTGTCATAACGTTGGTCAGTCATTAAACCTCAAGTTTCTATTTGCACAAGTCAAATGTTCTCATTCACCGCTATATCAGATCAACCCCTTATCCACCCTTACCGCTAAAACCCACACATGCAAGACATTACAATTTTGTATTAGTCTGGTCATATTTGAATGTACGTTCATTGTAGGCGTGAATTGAGGCAATTGAAAAGTGAATCGAATACCCAAATCTGCACATATGGATTAGTTCATGGAATTCTGAAATTAATTGGCAATGGAAATACGTTGCTCACAAAGATTAGCAAAATTATTTCTCAAAGCGACATCTCATCAGTGAGCCCTGAATAACTTGAACTTTATAGGACATTCTTGTCACAGTTACAGAGATTTAGAGTGAGACAGATGCCGATAAATGATATTGTGGTTCCAGAGGACAAACAATCGGCCCGTCTCATGGAAGTTTTCGACTTGACGAGGTTTGAGTTAGACAGGTTCTATTCTTATCAAATTTACTCTCCTGACACTCCCATTCCATATTCTAACCATTATTCCTAATTGAACCTTACTTTGAATAAAGAAGGGTTCTCTATGACAGACAGCGAGAGCCAATGAGCGAAGAGCAACTGATATTGGGACCATAGACGCAACCATGTTATCTCTTTCTGATAAACTCTTTCCCTTTGACGAGTGTTCTTGAGATGGCACAGATTCTTGCGCAGATTTCATTCATTGATTCTTTTGGAGTAAAAATCGGCTTACAATACGACCTGCTATTGATTTTGAACTCTAAATCATTGTCACCCATATGTGCTGCTCTATGAGCAAATGTGCAATTGAACTTCAATCGATCTTGCGTGGCAATGTCAATGAAGTTGCATTGATGGGTGGAATTGTATATATATTTCACTGCAAGGTTTCATTCGATTCATACAAAGCAATCGAAGAGAAATATCATCTACAATCTTGTCGATAGAGTGATATCCCTATCCCATCCAAAGTTCGATAGATGAAATTTGAGACTGGTTGAAAAGATACTCTGGCAGAATGATTACCCCGTAGATTTCACAAATATGTGCGTGAGAAAGACTTCAAAAACTTGAACATAACCAGAGTTCACGTAATAGTCGAAACAATGAAAAATACTCCAATAAGCCGAATGTTTCTATACCATGTCACGACAACTTATTCTATAAAGCCTCAGATATTTTCCAAAAATATAAAAGTTCACACTCTGCTGAAAATCAACAATTGTTTCCGAAGATTGATGAAATTGGGTAAAGATTCACTCAAAACATGGGGCAATGCTGGTGTTGTGTACAAGTTTGATCGTAAGGATTGCCCAGTTTTTTATGTCGGTGAGACTAAAAGTTCTTTATTCATGAGAATTGATGAACACCAGATAGAAAAAAATAAAAACTAGGTTTTCTCTATCCATATACATAATCTGAATCATCAATTTGATTGCCGCAATACTCGCATTCTTGACAAAGTCAGTCGTATTGACAAATGCAACGTTGTTGAGATGATTTTCATCAATCTATATTATTAACCCGTTCAGTGCAGAACCTACTCCCGGGTCTCGAAAAATTATTCTGAAGTGGAAAATATCAAGAACTAGTATACAAATGGTGAAAAAAGTTGAAATCAACAAAACGATTCTCGAGACTTATTCTCATGTCAATATATTTCTTCAATATTGTTGAAGTTCACTGCATTTTATTCAGATTTTCATAATATGTGCAATCAAAGTTATTACAAAATATTGGAAAACGGGCTCGTCCAGTATACTGGACAAAAACAGTCAGGGGTGAACCTAGAAGATGGTACCAAAAACTTAATCAGACTACATCGATCGATTCTATAATATCCTAATATATAAGTCATAACAGTTCTCCCTAAATGGATCTTATAAGTTGATTGCTTGTTGCATCGACATTTGTAACTTTCTTCCCTCCATCTCCTAGTCTATGCTTTCTCCATATTCCCCGCCTCTTCTTCCCGCTGTTTCTCCGTCCTCTTCCATTTCTATCCCTCTACTCTCCATAGGTATCGACTCATCGATGTTATGAATCTGTTTCAATGAGTCAGTCATTTACGAGACAGTGCAGCTGACGTGAATATAGGCTCTGTTGTCAATATCCTCGTAGATAATTAAAAATATCTTAGTCTCGTTATAATTTTCATACGTAAGGGTGTAACGCTTGTCGATCATGTGCATAGTTATATGTTTGTGAGTGTAATCTGTTCATATGAATCCTATTATGATCTTACAGAGCTAGATGAGGTCAACCAAGTGGGCGAACGGAACATCGCAGTGGAACATATATGAGTCATTCTGGAGCAAGGTGAACATTTCGAAAAAGGTCGAATTTTGAAATTTGCCCGATTATTTTTTTTTCGTTAGTACTATCCAGATGTAGTTGAAAAAAATTTTTTTCACATTTTTTTGGGCCCCCCGGTGGGCCCCATGAATTTTTTAAGGTCCATTTTTTGCCGTTTTTTGGCTATTTTCAAAAAATTCTAGCTCTGACGGGGATGCATCTTTTTGAACCCAGCTTGGCGCATTTTCTTTGTGATGACCCATGGATTCAAGAAAAAATTTGACTCGTAGGGAAAATTTGACCCTGTAGGGCCCAAGGGCCCGCTAAGGAGTGAAGAAATTGCGATTTTACTCTATCTTTGTAGGCGTAATAACTTTTCGTAGACGCATCCTAGTGAAAATTTTATCTGGAACATTTTTAAAGGGCTTGGATAGACCTTCCATTTGCGACCTCTAACGTCTCAATATCTTATTTGCCCTTAGAGCTACAGCCGTTTGAAGTTTGACGTTTTTTTAAAAACGCCAAACTTTGAGGCCGATTTAAAAAAATCGTT
>JAPYYZ010005546.1:0-12273 GCA_030522705.1 Eretmocerus eremicus | reverse complement strand
GCAACGCCGCTCGAATTTAAAGACCAGGTTAACCCAAAATAATTTTGAAATTTAACCTACTTTAGAAATGGCAACTTAAGCATTATAAGAATGCAGCTCTGCAACAATGTATCGCCCCAGCGCCACAGCGTTACAGTGCCACCGCGTCTCATCGTTGTGGCGTCACCGCGTGTGACGCTGTCGGCGCTACAGCGTCTCAGTGTTGATGAATCATCTTCTTGAAATTGATTGATGTGCAAATTGATTTGTTCTGGACTCATCGTCCCCATTTTACATATGATGGAATTAGTCACATAATTTGAGGTTTGGGGGCGCCCTGTCCAGCGGGACGCCACAAAGGTATCTTCCAAACCTGTATCGAATTCGTCGTTTAGAGCTGGGGTGCCTCGTAACGCCTGCGCGTATCGTATTAGATGCGTATCCCTCATGAGCCGCAGCATGTCACCTTCGGTTATATGACCCACTTTATCCGGTAGTAAAACTACTGGGGGATTTCAGCTTGAGACTAAAAAAACGTTTGCGTTTCTGCTGCTGCCTGAAGTATTCGCTGGCTCTGGGCTGACGACCAACGAGGGCATAGATCTCTGTGGCTGCGCTGCAGTAAATACTGCGTTGATGGCCTGGCCGGGTGCAGTTAGATCTGCAGACTCATCGCGCGCAGGCTGTGTATTTTGCTCCGCGCACGTGGTTGGTGTTTCGCGAGGTGGGTCTCTTCGATTTGGGCTCTCTATCACACTCATGTGGTTGTCAATGGGCTGTTGCCGTGGAGCATCGCTCAATTTATACATTTATGATGTGTGACCTGCAGGATATTTTCATAATATAATACTATTTTCGTCGTACTTCACCTTTTGTCTCACTTGTTGGCATGAGTAGCTCTGGCCTAGATTGTGGTGTATCGTTGTCTGAAGATTGCAGAAATATGTCGAAATCGTCTGCTTCTTGCCTTGAGAGAGCGTTTCCAAACTCACTCGTCTCAATGGTATTTTCTGTATTCGGTAAGATACTTGAGTGCGCTGTGACCTTGGGTATATCTGCTAGTGCATCGTCCTCGTCTGATTCAAAACTTATCACTCCTGTACAGCAATCATTGTCACTTCATGTGACACCCGATCTCACATTGTCTGTCTCATCAGCTTCTTCTGAATTTGGATTGATTTTGGAGTATGTTCGCAATCCGCCTCAATGCCAAAAATCGGCATTGAATCCGGAATATTGGACGATCTAATCCGCCTCAATGCTGTTTATCGGCATCGGATGGGGACGGATTGCCAATCCGGTCCTATGCTGCAAATCGGCATCCCGAATGTAATGAGTTGAGAGCTTGTACGATCTGGATGACCGTTCCAGTGAGAAAAAATTTTGGATATCAATTGTTATGAAATATCATTCATACCCTTTTACTACAGCTCATTTTATCATCGTCAGACTTTGTCTTCCTCACCTGATTGGTCTCTCCATCGTCTTCTGTACTCTGATCGTCAGTTTCTGAAAACTTATCTGGCATCAGTGAAAAGGAGCGCCGTAACCGCTCCTTTTCGCTGGTATTTTTGTTGGTTCTCGTTTTATCAATTCCTCTTCGCATTTCTTCCAAGCCTGGCGCATAACAACTTCCAACGGATCGTTTGATCCATTGGTCCAAAATTGATATTCCTCGGTCGCCGTGGTCCATCGATCCTTTTGCTCCACGTTGCAAACATCCAGGTAAGGATACATTCCTACTTAGTAGAAACGACGACCAATCTCGGGCTCCGATCTAGAAGAAAGTCCACAACGTCATCATATGATCTTTCCTTGCGCATTAATTCGTCCTCCCAAAGTAATTCATCGAGATCTTATTCCTCAAGAAATTCGTTGAAGCTAACCTGAAATGAAAGAATTGATCTTTCACCCGTTTCACCATGGACTAGTAGGTTGTAGAAGTGGTCGCCGGTGAAGTCAAATGAATGCTCGACTCGTCGCTTATATCGAACAAGCTTTGAGTCTTTGAAACTGTCGTTAAAGGGACACTTACAGGTGCTGGAGACGTAGGAGCAATCGTGCACTGCGTGGTAGTGATCGTTGTGGGCAATGATAATTGCGATTGTGGGGATTTTTCTTGTACCCACAATTCTACGAACCTCTGCATCTCCTCTTTCTGTATTATTCCTGCTCCAAACATCGTGGAGAATCCTTCTTCTGATAATATGGTTTCTAATCTCATTATTGATGGCTTTAATGAATTCAGCTTTCGTTTCACTATGGTTGATAGTAGGATCGTCGATTGTAGAATGAGGTTCCATTCCCTCATCTGGGAACAGTCGGCTGGTTGTATGTAATAATTTATCATTTGGCTCACTAATTTCGGCAACATTTCTCATGTACTTTCCTCCCAAATTATTTGAAGAAAGAAAGTAAGAGTCAATGCTCCGCTGCCTGGTGGGATGTCTAACAAACTGTTTTCTGAATACCTGTGTTCCTTGGTCTCTTCTTTCGACAAACACTTCTCTAATATCGGCTCCTGAATCGGAGTCTAAGGAAGTACTTGAGAACAAGGTATTTCGTTCATTTCCAATTCGGTTTCTAGGCGAGGAAACTTTATAAACTCGTCTAATATTTCTTGGTTGCTCAATGTACGCTTCGTCATTTTCTGAATCCTCGAACAAAATCTCGTGCGACGACGAATCAGACAGAAACAACATTGTGCATTTGTATCAGACTCGACTGCATTATACATCTGCAGCGGGGAATTTCTCGCCGGTGACTTTCCTTATAAGAGCCTCCTCCTATACTTCCCTCCTTCCTCCGGATGACCGAGACGCGAAGCGAAGTTTAAACCCAAGCGGGTGAAGTGGGGGCAGCCATGGCCTTCGCACATGCCTACGGCGCGCGGTCGGCTATGCTCTTTTTCTATTCCATGCGTTTACTTTGAGTTCATCTTTGGAAGCTAGAGCAAGATATTGAATATTGAATGTTGTGAGAGAATCCACCCAAATCTCCTAGAGTGCTCGAGTTTACACGTACAAAGATACAGTACAAATGCATGGTGAGAAGTGGCTAATCAGATTGTTTCTTGAAGCATGCACTAAGCACTATGAAAAAGTGGTCATTACCTTTCACGCTGAAAATTCTCACTTTTGTTGTTACTTTTACTCCATCTTCGGTTTCCCCAGCTACCGGGGAGTATTTTTTTCGACTCGAATTCCACGTTTTTGAAGATGTGAGCAAACTTACTTAGAAGTACCACATCACATTCTTTTAATCTCTCCCCCTCTAAATATTTTATTAATGCATACATGGTTTTCAACTAAAACCAAAACCTGGCACTTATATCCCACCGGTATCAACTAGGAAAACAATGATGTGGTGAAAAAATAGCGGCACAAGAAGGAAAGAGTGGGTACCCGAAAAAAGTGAGGATGATGAGACTATGCCTACAAGGAGTTGGTGGTGAATGTATAAGTAAGAATTTGAAAAATCCCACACCTGATAGAATAAATTTTGCACTTCTCATCACTTTCAAAGACAAGGATTGTTTATGTCTCAATTTTTCATGAAAAAAACAATCTTCTACCACCGCAGCTCGGCTGTTTCTCTGCAGAAGAACCTACTCATGCTTCTACCATGAACTCATGAAGCTACGCATGAACAATCATTGCTGACGTTCTATCTAAAATTGTTGACCCGCATCATCCGCCAAATATTATCTGTTTCTACTATATTATCGACAAATCTTCGACAAAAGTCTTCGACCTTTGTGCCACTGTATGGGGCAGTCGGGACCCTTTGCGCATGCGCTCAGCCGTCCAACGTCTCAAAGTTTCTCCATGATATAATGAGGATGGATCATACTTTTTGAATGGTACGGATCGAGCAGTCACAAATAGAGTATGAGCAGCTATCACTACTGGATTTGAAGGTGAGCCGGCTTTCGGCGAATGAACAGCGGACGTACAACCCTGCTAAAAAAGATGGATTCGAACGGTTTGAAAAGCAATCCGCTTCAATCCGATCCAATGCAATCCAATCCGCTCAATCCGGACAGTCGCAAAAACAGATTGGATTTGGATCTGTTCCAATCCGGTCGGCAGTGAATCCGGACGAATCCCGTTTCGGAGGATTGAATTCGCACTATTCAATCCGATTCAATGCAACAATCAAGCATGACGTAAACCAATCTGGTCTGGATGAATGGGGAGACATTTCTACCATCATACCATTGTATAAGACCCAATCCAGATCAATCCAACTCCGAGGCGATTCTTCGGAATACATTTCAATGACAGAAATTCACATCAAACTCAATCCGCCTTGATGCTGTTTATCAGCATTGAATGGGACGGATTGTCAATCCGGTTCAATGCTGCAAATTGGCATTGACCATGCTAAATCCAATCCGGATCAATGCTGTCTATCGGCATTCAATGAGGACGGGTTGCCAATCCGGTTCAATGCTGCAAATCGGCATTGACCATGCTCAATCCAATCCGCCCCTATTGTTCAAGGAATTGAATGGGGACGGATTGTCAATCCGCTTCAATGCTGCAAATCGGCAATGACCATCCTAAATCCAATCCGGATCAATGCTGTTCATCGGCATGGTCAATGCCGATTCGCAGCAATGAACCGGATTCACAATCCGTCCCCATTCAATGCCGATAAACTGCATTGAGGCGGATTGGACTGAGCATGGTTAATGCCGATTTACAGCATTGAACCGGATTGACAATCCGTCTCCATTCAATGCCGATAAACAGCATTGAGGCGGATTAAGTTTAATGTGAATTTCTGTCATTGAAATGTATTCTGGAGAATCGCCTCGGAGTTGGATTGATCCGGATTGGGTCTCATACCATTTCTCCCCATTCTTCAGGATTGGTTCACGTCATGCTCGATTGTTGCATTGAATCGGATTGAATACTGCGAATTCAATCCTCCGAAACGGCATTCGTACGGATTCATGGCCGACCTGATTGGTACGGATTGGAGTCCAATCCGCTTCTCGGACTGTCCGGATTGGATTGCATTGGATCGGATTGAAGCAGATTGCTTTTCAATCCATTCCAATCTATCTTTCATAGCAGGGAGTCCCCCTTGATCAACGCACTCATGCGCGGAAGCTGGCACAGTCGTGTGGGAAAGTCCTCGGCCGAGATTTCGTATACGAACCACGATCATGCGCGGTCCACCTTTCCCCCACCACCCCGTCACATGTGCATTAGGTCACAGGTTACTTGGAAGCAGGGTCATCGGGACTGCGGAGCTTGCATAATTCAGCATCAAAGATGTAGTTCTGATCGGTGTGGTTAGAGTGGCAATAATACGTTTGAGCACAGTATATGCAGTCGGTAAGGGCTCTGGTTTCTACTGCCTTGCGGCCACATACACAGATCTTCTCGCCTCTCACCCTTGGCTCTAAGGCCAGCACATGGCTGTGGTGTACTCTCCACCCTAGGTATGCAGCGGATGATTTGGCGGCATCAACTCCACACTGGTGGCAGCACCACCGGTCACTTGCCAGTACGATGTAAACTAGACCCCATACGTGGACGACGGGCATTGAGAGCGGGCGGGTTGATTACAATGACCCTTGATGGAAGATTCTTAATACGCGAGTATCGGCGACGCCGATGGGGGCCCACATCGCCAACCAAGGTTCTATGCCATCAATTCCACCCGGGGCAGGCCTGGCCGGATAAACCAAGCGCGGATCGACGCGCTCCGCGATGGTAATATGACGTGGGTAGTCAGTTGCAGAATTCGTTGGTTGACGCGATCCGACTGCATCTTCACGCTCTCTTATAATCTCTGCCACGCAGCTTTGTCAAGTGCGTTGCTTGGCCATGGATCTTGAAAAGTTCGGCGGGCTGCTCAAGCTCGTCTTGTGGTATCGCGCCGGTGGAGATTATCTCCTTGTAATATTCCGTCTCGGCACTGTATTAACGCCATGTTGTATGGGTGCGTCATGGGCTTGGCGGCTTTGTTGAGTTCTCAAGTATTCCTGTAGGATTTGCAGGTCGCATCATGGTTGAGCTGATTGCATCTCTTCGATAGTAGCCGAAAATCGCGAAATATTTTGCTCGGTTTGATTGCCTAATTTTTCACCTCTCATAGATGAATCGGTGCAGACGCGGATTCAAGATGGTCTTGGCTGGGGTTCGTACGTCTCAATGATAGGAAGAGCTCTCTCTTCGATGTGGCTTCGAGGGTCTACCGGCGCCGGCGCCGCTGCTGCACCCGCTGCTACACCCGCACTAGTGATTGCGAAGCTTCACTTCAAGAGAGCCAAACATGCAAGTTCATCGTCTCATATGTTCGTTCGTCTCAAGCGCTGCAAGACGAGACGTACGCGTACAGATGATTCAAATCAAACTGTGAATCAAAAGGCTCCCTTTGGAGTCCGTTACGGATATTCATCCCTTGTCCGGGTTCGGAACTTTTTTGTAATGAGAAAGACTTTGTTGGCAACAAGTCTTTGCTGGCAGCCCATCGGGGCCCTTCGGCGAACGCAGTGGGTTTCTCAGATGTGGGTACTTGCGTTTTGGCTCGGTTCCGACTCTTGCAGCTGCTTTTCGTTAGAAGTTCCTTAGTATGGCATATCTTAACAGTCCCTATTCGAAAGCTAGACCAGCTTCATGACAACGAAATATGGTCTCCGGGATTGACAGCTTCCAAAGATCCCGTTTCATGCAAAAATCTGAATATAGTTCTGAAGGCTGATCGAATTCTGCAGCCGAAATGTTTTGGGACGCTTCCTACAATTCACTCGCACTATGACGTAGTTGGGTAGCAGTGCTTTCACGATTTTGCGAATTCAATATTTTTCTAAGACTATTCAACTGATCAGCTCGGTAGAGCGAAAAGGAGGGGAGCGACATTTGGAGAGTCGCACATTATCTTCGTCCCTCTGAATCCTACTCCAACCTCAACACTTCATGAAAATCCTGGCATACATTCTCGTGATGGGTGGACTTTGGAGGCTCTCACATGGATAGGATCACCCCTCAGAGGGCCCAATTTTGCTGAAAATTTTTTACAGGCTCATTTCACCTGGAAAATGAAGCATCCAAAGTATTTTCGTCCAATCGCTCTCCTATTCGGAGATATGGATAGAAACTCGAGTATTGCTCATAGGGGCTTGTGTCAAAAAATTTCATGTATAAATGTATTGCCAATTTTAAGCCTCTCTTCGTATCTACAGATAGCAGGCCCATTTTAAAGAGATACTCTGGATTCTTTACTTTTCAGATGGCATGGATCAGTAAAACAATTTCCAGCAGAATTATGCTGGCGGAGGTAGGGTTCCCTCCTTGTTAGTTGAATCAAAGTATAGGTTGATTATAGCCTGATATACAATGAAGCATTGGTTTGCAATCATCACTCATAGTATTGTCAATCGAATTGAAATCGTCACGTAACCAACCAAGAGTATCGATGTGCAATTCATCGATAAATATTTTTGAGAAGTAGTTTTGAAACGCGTTTATCGATGTTCATGAAGTACCAGGAGCTTTGCAGCATGTGGAGAGGAATTGTTGATTGTTCTATCATGATGGTTCTTCTTACTTGTCGATCCTTATTGCAATGGAACGAATCGATTCCGGTTTAAGGAGTTGCAATTCTTTCGTGTGTACAAATGCAAGAGGTTTCGTTCAACAATGAAGTCGAACGTTTCGTCTCCTCGACGCAATAGAAAGTTGCATTGGTCTGAATTGATTTTGGATTTGATTATCTTTTTTGAGATAGAAATGATGTATATTAATAAACCGTATAAAATATTGAGTTCTCGTATAAAGTGGCGATAGTGGGAGGATCATTTCTTACGAGGCGAGTCATCGCTTGATCTTACAGATCTATTTTATACCGCCTCAATTAACATTCGCATCATACTTTTTTGATGCTCTGAATGATACCAATGTTAATGCTAAGACATTGAAACATTCCGGCATCAGATTACTGCCAGTTTTGCTTTATTGTACCACACTCTATATTATTATATGTAGTTTTAGTTAATTAAGAACTCTGCAGGAAAGGAAACGAAATTCGATCAAAATTATCAACTACTGGAAAAAAAAATCCAGCCACTCGATCGAAAATCCAATCACCACTTGGTCAAGTTTTTAATTACGCAGTTAAAACATTGGCCACACAGCGAAACTCCCAACTGTAACATAAGATTAATCACTGCAAGAATGCTTTCTCTGAATTTTTTTGAGTCTAATACGTATAATTTTTTTTGAATTTTTTATAAAACTCAACACTTGTCAAAACAATATAATCTCATTTCATTTGTTCCTCCCTTCCCCTTCGGAAACAGAAATGCCAGAACATTTCTTTGCGCATTGCGTTGTTGAATTTTCATATTCCGTGGTTGATTTTAGCCAAGTTCACGTCAACCATAGTGATTGAAATTTTCATTCAAACGGTGGTTGAAATATTGGCTCAACTACCTGGTTGACGAAAAGTATAATCAACTTAGGTGAAAATGATGTATTTAGTTTTTACACTAAACTTATCCAAACTGCTCTTAGAATGTGTCAGAGATTCATCCATATGAGATTAATAAACATTTTGGTAATACTTGATTCTTGCCTTTTTCATTAATTCCATAACGTGCACGAATCAAATCAATTCCGACATAAAATGTCCGAACTGTATAATCACATCAAGTTGATGGCCTTCGGTGCTCTGGACCAGAACGGTATGAGACTTAATTTCGGTGTCTTGACGAAACCAAGTTAGTGATTGGGACGCTACTCGAGCTGTATCATAATTAAGATAGCTCAAATTTAACTCTTTCGGCGTCGTGCAATGGATCACTGAGTATGTCCGTTTTTGTGGATAAAGTGGAACGAAGCGCATCACATTATGCTCAGATCAAAGAGTAGGACCCAGGGGCCATCTTCAATTCGATTCTCTACATTGATAAGATAGAATATGGTTTTTGTTGTCCCAAAGCTCCTTACGAGGAATCAGATGTTCAATAAAAGAGATTCATAATATTAAAAGAGGGTACGAACATTCAAACACGAGATTCTCTAATTCAGAAAGCGATGGTCTTTCCAGTCCTTTAATGTTGCATTTGTCAAAAGGGCATCGGATGTCGAACAATTTTAGGCATTTTTCGTGGCAGTTTATGAACAAGATACAGAACTTTTACGCCAGCGCGGGCTCAATATGCATTTCGGCGAAAGCACGAGAGAGTTACTAGCTTTTCAGGCACCTTCAACCTAAAGAGTAACATTCTGCTCCACTTGTTCTGCTCTGCTGTGTTCGGATCTGCGCTATCTCCATTTCTATTGATTATTATCGTTGATGCCCAAGACCACCTTATTATTTATAAGTTTTGAAGATGACTCCATCAAAATGATCACGATTGCTGATGAAATTTCCATTCTCCTTGATGCAACTAGCTGGAATGTAACTTTTCTACGGGTTAGGACATGTTTTGCGATCGTGAGTGATTATATAAGACGGATACGCGCAAAGCGACGAACAGTGGCAAAGATGAATAGAAGGAAACACCGAAGATGGCGATGGACCATACCTATAGTGCGCACTGGACCATTGACGTCCATAACTCAGCTTCCAGTCCATCAATCAATACAAAACTGGACATGTGCACCTTGGATATGTGTAGAGTACGTGTACCAAATTTGACGAAGATCGGTTTGGCAGTTTCCTCAAAACAGTGCTCGAAAGAAGTGCAGAGTCGCGCACGGAAGGACTTTGCTCCAATTATTCTGATGAATGATTTTCAGCCCGAGAGAGGTCCTGAGCACTGATACAATTTTTCTAAGACTCAAAATCGACTGGTATGGTTTTGGTTCGGAGCAGTCCATATGTCGATGAAAGTTCCAATCAAGTTTTAATCGACTTCTATGAAAAGAAATAAAATTTTCCAAGAACTCCGGGTAAACTAACTAAGATTGTTCTTCCCAGGTCTCAAGTTGTAAAATCAAGTTCTTTTCTCTTTTATCACAAAATACTGATGGTATCAGCAACGTGATGGAGGAGAAAAACTCGTATCCCTCTTTCATCCCCTGCAGCTAGAATGATGTAGTGTGAGAGCCTAGCTCCTTTTGGAAATGAAGTCGAGAGTTGTGATGTAAAATGGCTCAGTATCATTAGCTACGACTGATACTCAATTGATCGGAAGCAGACCAGTAGAAAAATATGATCGAATGAAACAAGAAAAAGAAGACTGAAATTTGGTTGAAATTTCTTTCTCTGTGAAGCAACGGAACTTCCTTGCTTAATCCTTTATATGAATCTATACGTTGAAATTCTTCACTCTGAGGGTGAAAAACGGTACGCATTGGATTGTAGTTATTATCTCTCTACTCGTATAAAACTAGGTCAATCTCGTGCGAAGATCGGTCATGATCTGAAACCAACTTCATGAGATATTACATTCCCAGGGATGAGTTGAAGGAGGTAAATCAATCCTGAAAATATTCGTACAACTTTGATCTATGTATAATAAATCTGGAGTGAGGGTTTATTTCATTTTTTGAATAGATTCAATCTGTTTGCATAGATAATCTTCTTGGAAGTAAATTGTAAGAATAATGACACCATATTATTTCATAGTTAAGAAGCAGAATTTATTCAAAATTCTGGTAGATATTATGATGCTCACCCTCTCAAATACATACTTGTATTTACAAATTCTTCTGTCTACTCTAATTACGTGAATATTTTGCAGCTTTCTTTTACGAAGTTCATGAACTTGAAATGTCGAACCGTAAGTATCAAAAGATTACAAGAGCTTATGAGATACTCGATAGTCTTGTCAAGATGATTTTTGTCTCACCAATGCGTTTGGTGAGTTGCAAAAAAAAGAATTATTCTCTAACCGATCGCATTCTGTCTTCTTTTTCAGAGTGTAACGATCGTATAAAAGATGGCAATCTGTAGACTTGTGCATATTGAGGATTTGTAATGCCAGGATTGAGAATAGCTTAAAAATACGAGTGCAGAGTCTTATCATGAACAAATACACGTGAAATTTGAAACTAACCTGAACTTAAAAATTGCGGGCTGTCACTAATTACTTCGCGTTATTCTAGAGATTGATCATTTTTTTTTCATTCCTCCGGAGAATAGACGTATAATTACGATCTGCATGAATCAGTGTTTCGAGATATTTCTGAAGCTATGCCAGCGTATTCAAGTCCGTACAAAGGTCAAGAATTGATTGTTTAGGCAGTGTTCAAACACACTTGTAGATGTTGAGCAGAGAAAGGCATTGGTGGATATTTTCAATGTCCCGGGTGTCTCATGGTATTTCAAATATCCAGCTTTTATATGAAATTCAATATCGTGGAAGAGTTTCTAAAAGATGTTCAGATACATTCTTCATGAAATAATCTTGAATCTTGGAAATAAGATTGAACTGTCATCAACAAAGTCAGGTGAGAACATACAATAAACATGGTATTTTCTTCTGTCGCACGAGATGGAGTAAATCAATTAATCTCTGGATTACGCTTTCAGAAGAATATAGGTAATTTGAAATGTACTGCTACCAGTTCACCTTGAAACTTGAGGTAATTCAAGATTCTGTCTACTGAATCAAGATTGGGAAGGTTTATTATGCCCCGAGTACAAAAATACTTCACTATAGGGCTCTCTTGTTCTCGCTCTTGTTATCAAAACTTGATTTTATTTGAGGAGTTTTGTTTCCAAGTTATTCAAGACATGTATGGCGTGAATTCTGCACCTGCAAAATGTCGAGAAATATAGAAACTATCCAACATTGCCTCACTCTGTATTATCACACTATCGAATGTGGGTAATTTCCACGAGTTTTCCACATTTAGGTTACTTATTATCAGCAGTGGATCTTACTAGTGAAGCACGAAAAATATTGAGAAAAATTTCCCTTGTCGAAAAACATGCGACAGAACGAAGATGAACTACTTATTCCTGGTGTAGCACATTCGGGCTACGCAATTCTGACCCTTGAGCATTCCACGATCAAGATATCAAACGCTGAAATTTCGTGCAAATCGCCCATATATAAGAGACAATGGATCACATGTAACTCATCCAGCATTATTGAAAATTCAATGAATAACTCGAAAATCCTTCACGTAGTGACCATCTAACTACCTTTCGCACTATACAAAGTATTACGCACAGGATAGACAGTTTCATGCGCACTATTTTTATCATAAAAAAGCCCCTTTGAAGCGGCTAGTTTGATTTTACATCGAGAGCGCAAGATCGACACGTGTATCTTGCAACGTCTCGTGATTCGACAGAAATGAGTTTGATTCGGCTTGGAGT
>JAPYYZ010005545.1:0-12104 GCA_030522705.1 Eretmocerus eremicus | reverse complement strand
GCATAAATACATACTAGCAAGTCTGAAGTACTCGACTCTCTCCGAAAGAAAGGCCCATTTGACCCAAACCTACTGGGTTTCTTCATTTCTCACCAGGAGGGTTATCAAGCTCACCCACTCACTAACTCCGCAAACTCACGTACGCGTACGTACAGTTTGCTGGGCGTGAGCGAGCGCATGGAAGCCTCAGCCCCACGACGCACTGCTAAACAGGATTTATCTAGCAGTGTTCTCGCGCTTTATGGAACTGTACGTACGCGTACGGGAGCCTGCGGAGTTAGTGAGCGTGTGAGTTTAATCAACCTGAGCAAAAAGGTACCCAAATTCGGGCAGGATCCGTGATCTACACACCTGGTATTTTTCTTGTCAGGTCAGTAATACAATCGAAATAATTCTTCGTAACTATCTCTTTGAGAATGATGAGACATTATGGAATTTTCGGATCACCTAATTATGTCATTGCATGGGTAAATGAGAGCATCTTTATTGCGACTATCTGTTGCTAGATTCTTCCAAGATTCTCTACTGAAATCCAAATCTGAAAATAATGATAGTCCGGAACTTGCACTGTGTCTCCCAAGCGAGTTATTTTGCCCCATGTCAGCAGATTCCTGAATATTCTCGCGGAGTATCTTCTCTTTGGCGATCTTATATGCGATTTCTGAGACAACGACATCAAACTCAGCATTTTCTGCAATTTTGTGAGCTCTTCGATATTTTGTGCTCAAAGACCCATCACCATTATTGACTTTCTTTCTACCACCTTCCTTGCCCCCTCGCGCTTTTGTAACTCTTCTCTTCTTTGCCTCAGAAGGCACACTGAAAGATTGTTCACAAGAACATAACATTGACGTTTGAAAGGAACCACCCTTATGGATGGTCGTATTAGATATACAATATTCTATCATTCGTGGGATTCGTTTCTCATTTGATGGGAAACTGTCTATTCTAAAGAATTTGAATACCCCCAACCATAAAAGTCCATTTGTCCGTATAAAGTCTCTTGCATTGCATGGTGGATAGGAAAATTCGACAAAGCTTTCGAATTTTATCAATAATGCATTACCTCTCGTGTGTCAAAGATTGAATCGGAGGATAAAGAGAATATTGTTCATTCGAGGACTATATAGATACATACAAACAACGGTCGAAGAACAATCAAAACTCCCGAGTGGATCTTTGCGAACCCACGTGTAGTGCTGAAGTTTAATCCCGAGATGTCACATATGACAACAAGAGTCCAAACAAATGAACAACCCCGAGTAAAGGTTAGAAAGGTTAGCTATTGCTTCCGATCTTGCGAACAGGAATGGCTTGTCACGATACCAAGTGTACCCGATTAATTTATGAGATAATGAACACCTGAGTGCTCATCCAAATACTCAGGATGAAATTTCTGATGGTGTTTGAAAATTTATCTCAGAAAGATACAGACTCGATGCGATGGCTTTTAAGTCAGTGCTCCATTCGTAAAATATCCCGGAATTCTCACCTGCTTGATTCTGCCTCCATGGACTTACAGTCTACATCAGCCACTTTTAGACAACCGGTCGAGGAAACCGAGAGTACTCCACAAAACAACTCATTCCGACATAGAATACTTCATTGTGACTAGAGTGATGTAGTCGTATTACTGTACCTCCCCTCCTGGATTCATCAATTGTTTAGAATGTTTCAAAGTAAGACATACGATCTCCGTCTTATATACTCGATCACAGAAACGGAATCGGGTAAGAATGAGATGAGGCTCTGAGCATTACATTGAAAATTCTCAAAAGCCTACTTAGAGCTGCTTTTCAATACCTTCCCATATTCTGAGTTAAAAGAGGTACTATTTGCAAATGGAGTGTCATCTTATCGGTAGATTTCTCATTACATGAGATAGGAAACAACGTGTTTCGGATCCTCCATCAACTCTCCGTACTCTGAGTTCAGAGTTTTCCAATTATCAGATTCAGAGCTATCAATTTCGATTAATTAGGTCGTAGAATAAAATTGAGGAATATCTCTGGGAATTCTCGATTCACTCAATTAATAGGATGAGGATGAATGAATTATCATCTTCGGAACGAAGAGGTGGAATATTAGGAACAATTATGAGGAATTTGCGATATTACTCGGAATCATTTCACAAAGTATGGATCATTAATCGGAATCTTGGGTGAACTAGAAGTACAAGATTGAGAGTCAAGAGAATATATATATCTTGACAAAATTTAATCCCACAACCATCTGCTCCCCAGACTTGAAGGTCGTCTCTAAGCTATCAAACCATATTACTAGTCAGGGTGTGCCACTTATGAATATTCCAGCTCATGTATAACTTGGAAGACCTCACAGAATAGCTCGAATTTGTGTTTGATGAGTATACTTGGATGATTTCCAATGGTGAATTGACCATTGGAGACACAATTGCTTATTTCTTAGAGTTGAGGGGGATGACAAAACTATTCGGGGACCCTGGAGTTGTTGAAAAATGTGATGTTGTGATTTTGATGTGATGGTATGCGAAGAAATCCTAATCGGTATTAGCTTCGACAAATCACCCAACTGCAAAACTGAAATATTGCTTCGAGTGTGATCAAAACTCTTGTTGCATTATTACTCTTTCTAGGAAATATGGTCCGAGATTCGAGGTAACCACCCTTCAAACGATAGAGAGATAGGGTCTCGAATGTTTTGATCGCTCCACTGAGTAACGTAAGTATGTAAATATCATTATTGTCGAAATGAAGAGTTCATCATTGATTACAATACATTACAATGAACTGAAACAAGCAACAACAACGAAAATTCGGGACAGATGGAATTTGAATCCCTGACCTTCTGGTTTGTAGGTCTCAACGTTACCACTGAGAGCATACTGCTCTGACACATACAGTTCAAGAGCTATATATGAATTGCAGGCCCCCGAGACAAGCTTGGTTTTGGGTTCAACGATCGAATTCCAAGATTTGCAATGGTGAGTTAACAATTGGAGGGTTACCAGCATACTTTCGCGAATAACGGGGAATAATGATGTATTTTGGATTTTTCCATGGGAGAGTACTTTGGATATCCATTCAAGAGAATGATGTTGTCATCATGATTTCTGATCGAGAATCCGAGACAAAATAGTTGTGACAAATTATCCAACTGCAACATCTCATTTTTAATTGTAATTGTTCCGAAGAAATGTTCTAATAATTTTTTTCACAAATCTGACTCCGGATTCGAACTCAGCATCTCACAAAACCTGAAATCATGAAAACATGAAATCATATCTCGAGATGCTTCTTAATACATTCCCAAAGCTTGACTCTCAGAATACGCGCTTTCCGCAGAAATTGGCCATCTTGTTGCTACATTTCCTATGACCTCACATGGAAAAATTAGATGTCTGAAATTCTTCATGAATAGTATATAGTCTAAGCTTCAATATCGTTTTTGAATCATCAAGATCGGATCAGTCGAACTGGAAATATCAAGTTTTGAGAAAAAAATTTCTGAAATCGCCCACTATGAGTCGCCACCTCCCAAGATGTTTGAAATCGCCCGCCAAGAAGTTAAGGAGATGGCTGAAGCTGGAGTTATTGAGCCGTCGCGAAGTCCGTTCAATAGCAACCTAGTGCTGATTAAGGAAAGCGATGAAACCTACGGATTCTGTATAGACTACAGGGATCTGAATAAGAAGACAGTGGAGGATGCGTACCCTCTACCGAACATGCACACCATCCTGGACAAGCTGAGGAACGCGAAGTACATCAGCAAGATCGATCCGAAGTCAGCGTATCATCAGATACCGATGGAGGGGCGAAGCAAACAGTATACGGCGTTCTCCGTTCCAGGGATGGGGGTCTGGCATTGGCTGCGCATGCTCTTTGGACTTTGCGACGCACCGGCCACGTTCCAGCGGCTCGTTGACCGTTAGATAGGGCCGGAGCTGGAACCGTACGTCTTTTGCTACCTTGACGACATGATCATCGCTACAGAAACGTACGAAAACCATGTGAAGTACCTGAAGCTGGTGCTGCGGCGTCTGCGCAAGGCGAGACTCATGGTGAATCCAGACAAGTGTCAAATCTGCTGCAGTCAGGTGAACTACTTGGGATTCATCCTGGATGCCAAGGCCTTTCACCCAGATTCCGAAAAGATAAGGCCAGTGAGAGAATTTCCTCCGCCCGCCAATCTGCGTCAGCTCCGCTCCTTCCTCGGGATGGCCGGCTGGTACTCAAGATTCATCAAGGACAACGCAGAACTGAAAGTACCGCTGCTCAAATCGCTCCGCAAGGACACTAAGTGGTACTGGGGAGGGGAACAGCACCAGGCATTTGAGCGACTCAAAGAAGCATTGGTGACGGCTCCCGTTCTCGCTAGACCAGATTCCTCTAAGAAATTCACGATCCAGTGTGATGCGAGCGGGTCGGCGCTCGGAGCTGTACTCACACAGGAAGGGGAGGATGGAGAGCATCCTATCGTATATCCCAGCTGTAGCCTCATACCCGCTGAACGAAATTACACTGCGACGGAGCGTGAGTGCTTCGCTGTGGCGTGGTCCATGAAAAAGCTGCGTCCATATGTGACAGAGAATTTCGAGGTTATGTTGCCTCAAAGGTCACAAGTCATTTATTTCTTGGCCGGATCGGGATTGGGCCCAAGTCCCTGCGCCCGAAGGGCGGAGCAGCGCTACTTACGTCCGAGTATGAGCACACCTGAAAAAGGGGAGGGGTGGATCGACTGGGCAATAATAGGTCCAGTGTGTATTTTTCCTTCGGCTATTTCCACCCATTCATTCAGAAGCTCCCTCATTCGTTTACACTACCATTCAGTGGCGAGCAGGCCACCTATATACACCGACTCGAACTCGATTTATACACAAAGTCCACTAATAAAATCCTCATAACCTCAATGTTCTCCTATATACACTAATTACACCTACTAGCCGACACTCGCGAGCACCTCCCATGCGTACGCCTACTACAAGCTACCTCTGCTACTCTGCGTGACACAACAGGGCTGGACGCAGCCTACTATCCTCGAGGCACCCAATATACACGCACCCAAATCCATCTGACACGGCCTCGCTGGACGCAGCTCAGCGTCACCGCGGCACCTACTTTACGTGGACCCTAATGCTTCGCAACACGTGACCCGAGCAGCGCGCGCGTTCTGTCGAGACTCCCGCCCGCAACGAGCCTCGTGCTCGGCGCAAAAATGGCCGCCGACGACCGGCCTCGTGGCCAAGATGGCCTGAATGCACGCGCGATCGCGGTGACGATGCTAGGGGCCCTCGCGGGCCGAGATATGTTCTGCACCAGCCAAGGGCGGTGCGAGGAGCCCTGTGTGGCCCCCAGGGGTAGGCCCCCGGAGAGGCACCACCTCTGAGGGGCGAGGACTTCTCGCTTCCCTACTAAGCTGCCCGAGCAGCTCTCCTGACTTTCCGCGTGGCTTTCGGAGGGGCCGCGACGCAACCGCGTGGGCAAGGGGCGATTTGCCCGGGCTCGGCACTCCCGACGAGGATACGCGCGTGGGACACAACCGAGGCCCCGAGCATGGCACTCCCGAAGATATCCGCAGCGCACGACTCTCGGGCGCGAGGGAAACGGGGGAGGATCAAAAGAAAGGATCAGAATTAATGAAGCCGCACTCACCGCTTAGTATTCCATCGAAGGACATCTTGGGCAAAATGTCCAGAATTGCTTCCTACTCCAAAATTCGCAACTCGCTTCACGTAACTCCCGATATTACTCCGGAGCGCTCAGATAATACCTAGTGTCGTGTCGGGCGACGATCCACAAGTGCCGCTCCGCGGCGTCTCTCGCAGCCGATTCCCCTCTCGCGCCCACCCAACTCGCGCTCGGGAGGTGCTGCCCTGAACGGCCCCCACGCGCACCACGCTCGGCCTTGCTGCTGCTGTCGAATTCCTGCTGCTCGGCTTGCTCGGCCTGACGAGCCTTCCCTCGTCGGCCAACTCCTCTCCGCTCGAGTACCTCAACAGAGAAACGTTCCAGCGAGATTGGTTCTTCGCTCTTCGAGACCCGAGCGGAGGCGGGGAGACGGCCGTGAGCACGGCTGCGACGGCCTCGAGTCGCACATACGTGGAGGGCTACCAGTTCACGGTGATCACTGACCACAGTGCACTCAAGTGGCTACGAACGCTGGAAGATCCGACGAACCAGCTCGCTCGGTGGGCATTGGAGCTCCAGCAATGGGACTTTGAGCTGCTCCACCGTGCGGGGAGGATGCACAAAGTGCCAGATGCATTATCCCGCATTGATGAGCCGGCTGACTCGGCTATCTATGCGGTGGAGGGGGAGATAGCCGCGTCGAGCTCACGAGAACCAGACGAGATGGATCTCGGGTGCTCCGCATTAGACGTGTCTAAGGACGAAGAATATCAGGAGAACCCGCAGAAGTACAAGGACTGGAAGATTGAGGGCAGATTCTTGTATCGTCACCGTCATGATCCGCTGCTCGATACGGTCATCGACCCTCTCGAGAACGCGGCCGAGACTTGGCGACTAGTGGTCCCGGTCGGAAGGCGTCAAAAAGCCCTGGAGCGGGCCCATTGCCTCGCTCCCGCCGGTCACATGGGTTTGGAGAAAACCTAAGACCGCCTAACGAGGGACCTACACTGGCCTGGCATGTGTCAGGACGCAGCGACGTTTGTGGAAGAATGCCAGCTTTGTCAACATACAAAGTGTCCCAGACGGGTCCGTTGGGCCTAATGGGTGACCGGGTCGTAGAACGGCCGTGGGCCGTGGTCGTCGCAGACCTCATGGAGTTTCCCCAAAGTCGGAAAGGGAATGAGTACCTGTTAGTACTACAGGATTTATTCACTCGATGGGTCGAGGTCAAACCTTTCCAACGGGCGGAAGGCAAGCCCGTGGCCGCCGCAGTGGGTGAACTAATATTGTTCCGGTGGGAAACCCCCACCCATTTCCTCACGGATAATGGCCGGGAGTTTGATAACAAGACGGTGGATGCCATGCTGGAGGAGCAGGGTTGTGTCACATCAAGTCTCTCCCGTACCACCCGCAGGCAAACCCCATCGAACGCAGTAACCGTACGCTCAAAACGATGATCTCGCAGTTCGTGAGAGATGACCATCGCGACTGGGATGTACACGTCCATGAGTTTCGGCACGCTATGAATACGGCGGTGCAAGCTAGCACCGAGGTTCCACCAGCGTTCTTGAACTTTGGACGACATCCCACGCTGGTGAAGAGTCTACGGAGGGGACTCAGAGGTACCCGGTTGATCGAAAAGATGGGCGTCGCGAGAAGGGCCGATCGTATGAAACGGTTGGATGCGTGGCGGGAGCTAGTGATCCGCCACGTGACACAGAGTCGAGAGAAGTAAGCCAGAACATACTACGAAGGTCGTCTGAACGTAGAGTTCCGGGTGGGGGATACGATAGGCCGGCGAACACACTTCCTCTCCACAGCGGCAGATCGTTTCAATGCCAAATTGGCACCCAAATACGAAGGGCCCTTAACGGTTGCGGAGGTGACCTCCCCATTCTTATACGTCCTTCAGAACCCCACCGGGCAACGGATCCCGAACGTCCACATATCTCAATTGAAACGCTGGGTTCCTCCAAAAACTCCCGTCGTTAGTGCATGCAGATGTTTTGATTGAATATGATTTGTTCCGGCGACCTGAGACTGGTCAGACTTGTTGTCCTTGTTTCTTGCAGATCTGATCGACTTAGTCGACGCAGAGGAGACGACGCTGGCGCTGCCGCCGGACCGCCCAGACCTCCCGGACAATCTGACGGAGGCGCCGGTCGACTACGTGGCCTGGTCCGGCGGTCCATCGCCCGACCGCACCTACCATGATTTTGCCGGACCTGTCCAGCTCCAGATGGAGCAGCAGATCATCTGGCGGAGCGGCCTAGAGCTGCGGCGGACCGCCTAGCGTCGGCGATCGGTGACCCGGGTGGGCGCCATCGAGGGAGTTGCTGCCGCCGTGACGCCGCCTCTGCCGGAGGTGGCCAGCCAAGGAGCGATGCCCAAGGTGCCATCCTTTCGGGGACCCCGACGCCACGGGGTGCCGACCGACTTCGGGCGCGTGGACGAAGAGGGAGGAGGGGACGACCCAGAGTTGGAATCTCGGTGGGCCATGGGGGATCTGGAGGAGTTCCTTCGAGGCCCGGCTCCTCCTCGACGGGAGCCCCGGGAGGGGACAATGCCGGAGCCGGCAACCAACCACGACTGGCCACCAACTCCCCTGGAACTCCACAAAGAGGCCCGAGCCCGGGCGCCTTTAAGGGCCCGTAGGGATCGCCTTCCCCTCTATGGTCAGGGGGCGGGAGCGGAGCCGAAGCATTGCCTCCTGGAAGGCCCCCGGGACCTACCGCAACTGGTGTCAGACCAGATTCGGGACGAGCTCGAGCTCCGGTCCCGTCACCAGAGCCTCGAGGCCCGGGAGGGATGGGCCGACTACTTGGCTCGCCGGGTCAGGACGGCCCAGAGCCTGCGACCGGACGAAGACGTCCGGTACCCGCAGCCGACGCCGGCCCGAGATAGGCGACGGGACGAGCCCTTCTCGGGACGCTGGTCCCCCACGGTGGCGTTCCGTCTCCAAAGGGAGCGGGCCCAACAGAGGGCAGCCGAGGAACGGGAGCTCGAGGAACAATGGGAACGAGAGCGACGGCGAGGACGAGAGTGGCGATAAGAAATGGACCAGCGCAAGCACGACCGGCGACGGGCGAGAGGGTGGCAGAGAACGGCGGACTGGCAGGCGACCCTTCGGGGGCGTCGACCACGTCCTCCTACGCCAGCCCGGAACCAACCTAACCCCTAGGCAGCCGAGGGCCCCACCGAGCCCCAGCGGGAGGAGTGGCTCATTGTGCGGCACGACGAGGGGTCGAGGCGCAGGCGCTATAACCCCGCCGTCACCCCACTGCGGAGGATCATCCCGAACACCCGGACCATGCTGGAAGACGGGAGCGGTCGCTCTCCCCGCCCCCCGGACCAAGCAATCTGTTCCGAGGCGATAGCGAGGAGAACACCGTTCTTCTCCACAGGGGACCCCCGCGACCTTCAGCGGAGGCGCCGGCCGGGGGGGGGGGGGGGCGGGATAATTCCTTGGACCACTCCTCGACGTGCTTACGGTCGGAGGCAAGATCCGTCCCGGTATCTGAGGAGGGATTGGACTCGGCCGCAGGGAAGCGGGAGAAGCGCGGTAAAGAGAAGAATCCCACGTACGGAGCCTTCTCCCGTTGGACTATGGAGGTGCCACGGGATCAGCACGATCCACCCATCCGCTGCTGCTTCAACTGCTGGGGGTCGAGTCACAACGCTCGCATGTGTACCCGGGAGGAGGACTGAAATCACTGCTGGAACTGCGGTCGCCGGGGAGTGCAGGTGTCGACCTGCCCACGGTGCGCCGAGGCCTACCGGTCCCGGTCGGGGTGGAACTCACCGGCAACGCCAGGTGACGCTAGACCGGCGTTGGAGCTGGTGCCCAGGGTGAAAGGTTGTAGGTCCCTTCCCCTGCCCACCGGCCACATCGACGGTCGCTGCGACCACCTCCGGCGGACCATCGGCTGGTGTCGACTCAATTCGCCCCCGCCAACCTCCCAGCCGGCCGACAGCGCCCCCCAACCCAGCACCAGCAGCCGTGGGACCCTCATCAGCGATCGCCCCCGCAGAACTCAGCAGTCCCATCGGCGTCCCGGGTTTGGGGGCCCTCATGGCGCGCATGATCCCAGTCGACCTCCAGCGCTTCAGCGCCTCAGTTACTGTGGTCAATGCGATGCCAGAAGACCTCCGGCCTCCCATGTTCCGGGCGTTCTTTGAGGACCTTCGGCGACGTGGCTAAGGACGTCGAGTCCTCTGAGGCCGGGTTTCGTCATCAGGTAAGATGACACTCTTGTATTGAATCCCTAAATGAGTTCCCTCTATCCCCTTTTTCGTCCATTTCCCCTGTTTCCCTAGTGTCGACTAGGAGTTGGGCAGTTCGTCCTCATTTAGTAAGGGTAGCTGTGGTAGTCTCGAGGGCAGGGTCGGGACGGATTGTGGGTTTTCAGTTTTGATTTTCAGTTTTTCTGTTATTATTATTTTCGATTTTGATTTCAAGATGTTCCCTTTGATGGATGTGGTGATGTGGAGTAGCAATGTGTATTATTGGCCCGAGGTAGAGGCGAGGAATGATCGAGGGATCAGGCGCCCCTTTCCCCCTACCCTGTCCGGTCGATGACCCGGAGGGGTTGAGGGAGGGGTAATGCGACGTGAGAACGTCGCAGCCGTACTCACGACCGTCTCCTCGCCTCCGCCCGGGTATTCTAGAGCGTGAATCTAATCTCGCTCGAAACATTCCTTATGTTGAGGTAACCGGGTAGAGAGGAGTTGCCGGCGAGGAGAGGCTCGCCGGGCAAGCAGGCAGAGCATGCAGAGCAGCCGCAGTTGAGCAGCAGCAGCAAGGCGAAGCGTAGTGCGCGTTAGGGCCGTTGAGGGCAGCACCTCCCGGTCCCGAGTTGGGTGGGCCTGAGAGGGAGATCAGCCGCGAGAGACGCCGCGGACCGGCACTTGTGGATTGTCGCCTGACCCAACTAGGAGTTTTCTCAAGCGCTCCCGGGTAAAATTTCGATTTGTCGTTCGCGGCCATTGGGGAATCTAAGTAGCGTGGGATCCGATCCGCTACATTTCGCTGACGATGTCCCTCGAAGAGCTAATGAGCGGTGAGTAAGGCTTGTATTTTTGATCCCGATTTCGATTCTCCCTCGTTTCCCTCGCGCTTGAGAGTCGTGCGCCACGGATCATTCTCGGTAGTGCCGTACCCGGGGCCTCGGCTGTGCCACACGCGCGTTGCCCAGTCGTGAGTGCCGAGCCCGGGAGATTCTCCCTTGCCCACGCGCGTCGCGGCGTTGCCCCTCGTAAAGCCACGCGGAGAGCTAGGAGAGCTGCTCGGGCAGCTACGTCGGGAATAGAGTGATCCTCGCCTCTCAGCGGTGATTCCTCCTCGGAAGCCTGCCCCTGGGAGCCACACAGGGTTCCTCGCCTCGCCCTTGGCCGGCACAGAGCATAACTCGGCCCGCCAGGGTGTCTCGCGTTGCCTCCGTGACCGCGTGCGCATTCAGGCCATCTTGGCCACGAGGCCGGCCGGCGGCGGCCATTTTCACGTTGAGCCCGAGGAGCGTTGCGGGCGGAAGTCGGCCAGCGGAACGCGCGCAGACGGGGCGTCACGTGACGCGGAGTCTTAGGGTACGTTCAGAGTAGGGGCCTCGAGAGTGTTAGGCTGCGTCCAGTGATGCCGTGTCGTGAGGATTAGGGTGCGTGTGGAGTAGGTGCCGCGAAGGTGTTGGGCTGCGTCTAGCAATGTCGTGTCAGGCAGATTAGTAGAGGTAGCTCGTAGTATGCGTCCAGATGGGAGGTGCTTGCGTATGTCGGCTAGGTGATGTAAATAGTGTATATAGAGACATTGGATGGTTAAGAAAGACGTTGTATATAGACAGTTCGAGTCAGTGTAGGTTGATGGCATGCTGGCCATAGCATCGGATGTATATGAATGAAGTAGCTAGATGAACAAATGGGCGCGTAGCTCGAGGAGAATATACATTGAACCTATCTCTTGCAACGAGCACCCCTGCACTAGGGCAACCCGTTAAGCGCCGGTGCGCTCGCGCAGTATGTTCACCTACACGAAGGCGCCAAACCGGCCAGAAGTTCAATGAATCGTCCGCCAGTTGGACACACGTCCACGCGCAAGGCGCACACCGTGAGGAAGGACAAGGGCCGCTCGGCGGTCCCACAGTCAGTCGACTCGGAGCTCGAGCCTCACTCACTCGCTAGCCTTGGGAACACCAAGCATTAGCTCTTTTGATCTCTCTCTATCCTAGGAGCTCTAGGCCGACAGAGCAGTACACGCTGGGAGCCCCAGAGCTGTACATTGGTACCCGGGAGCTCCGGAGACCGACAACGCCGACTCCCCTCACCCTGGGAGCCACCAGGATGCGGATGAGCCGATGATCCGCCTGCGTAACCTGACCGCGACTTGGGTGTGAACATTTATTGGGAGCGCCAATCAATGTATCCACCAGTAGGTCACTGGCTTGTCCACTAGGAGGAGCACTCGTAGTGAACAAGGCCGTCTGTTTACTAATGATTTGTACACACATG
>JAPYYZ010005543.1:0-19734 GCA_030522705.1 Eretmocerus eremicus | reverse complement strand
TCGGTAGGAGTAATTCCTCATAGAGTGCGACCGAAAACAGTTTCCACAAGTACCTCTGTATGGTGTTCTTGGCTCCATAGAGATTAAGTGAATAAACAAAAACTCAAAACCTTAGACACAAACACCTCACAATCACCCAAACATCGACATATTTTTATATCATTTAATTGCGCCTTACTGCGTCAGTTAGTAATAGCTATTTTATCAAGCCACTGTAAGGTTCCTGTTAGAGAAATAAACACTGATAACAATTAGATAACCAAGAGATGAAAGGATAACAATAAGATAACAAAAGATAGAAAG
Organism: Eretmocerus eremicus; assembly: GCA_030522705.1. NCBI lineage: Eukaryota > Metazoa > Arthropoda > Insecta > Hymenoptera > Aphelinidae > Eretmocerus > Eretmocerus eremicus. The sequence goes on along the minus strand of JAPYYZ010005543.1, from coordinate 19,431 downwards.
ATGGTTTTAAGATAATCTTAAGATAAAAAGATAACGTCTAGATGGCCAAAGATGATGGATGGGCCGAGATAAGATGAGATAACCTGGTTATGGGCGGCCCATGAGGTCTGTTTTTATACCCAGTAGTCGAACCAACATATATATTCAGGTCTATTAAGTTGGCAGCCCTGAACTCGATTTTACGTTGGTACCCCTGACAGGGGCATCCGGACGGACAGGAACCTTACTGTGGCTTAATTATTATAATTTCAAATTCTGCATGCACAGGAGTTGGACTTTTCGATGGTGAATTCTATGTGTAAGTCCACATCTGCCGAGTCAAGAAAAAGGAGGGCTTTGCATATATGCTCATCTCACTGGATTCTGGAGAATCATACGGAGTCAGGGCATGAACATTTTGAATACTTAGCTGGAAGAATGGAGAGGGAATCATGAGCATCCTTATGAAATTAATTTTGACACTCGATCGATATGCTCAGGTATCTATTCATCACTCGCGGGAAGTTCAAATTATTTTTCCATTCAAATGTTCAAATTTGAATGGAAAATTCAATGGAAAAAAAATGGAAATGGAAAAAAAAATGGAAATTTGAAAATTCAAAATTTTCCAAATGTTTCTCATCTCATCCTTGTTTCCATCAAAATCCTTTCGATGCATCCTCGCAACCCATACGAGGCTCGGAGGGTACATATGTCGAAGTGGAGTGATCCATTTCGACATGTGTCAAAAATCTAGCAAATTAGCTGAGAAATATCGGCAAAATTAGCCGATATAATTTAGCTCGCAAAGGCCGATCATGTATATTTCATGATTATGAAATTTCATCCTTGTAGTAAGATGGGTACATGGTGCAATGTATAAAATGAAATACACGATGAATTCTTGTAAGTATGAATATTCAAGTCAAACTAAGAAATTATACAGTATTTGAACTATGAGTTTCATTACCGAACTTTTGTCTGAATGGGAAGGTTTCGATTGCTTGCTTCACTCATAAATCTCATTAGCGGAAGTAAGTTTTAGGAATAGTTCGGAATACTTGCAGGTAAAACTCGAGAAAATTGCGTCAGTTCCTCTTCAGATAGATTCAGAGATATCATTGAAACATTTGGGATGCACCGTTCCAATAACCAAGAAACTCAAAATTCTCTTTTCCTAACTAGAGATGCTATCGCCTTTTTCGTTATAGCGCTCCATTCGATGGTTAAGTGTCACTAGAATACCAATGTGTATATCAAATACATATGAAGAGATCCGGCTTGTTTTTTGTTGCAGAGGAAGCTAATTACAAGAATATCTTGATGTTTAAGTTTATTATCTGTTTATCAATTGAGATCGTGTTGGCAATACACTGCACGCGTCCCTAGAAACATTTTATGGTTCCTTTCGAAAAAGTCTTGGAATACTCCCGAGGTACCTTTGCAGTGTCAAAAGTACGTAGATTCGTTAGCAGCTGGGTATTGGTTGTAACTGAAAAAATCATTGTGCTTGATGTTATCTGATTCATTACGGGGAAAAATCCAATGTCAGGGAAATCAGAAATTTGTCTGTAAAATGGGAGGATGATTTTCCATGTTTCCTCAATATGAAATAACGCTTGTCCAATATATGGCACAATTGTCGTGAGTGTCCTTCTCAGGCCTCGTCGATAAAATGAGATTATAGCTTTGGTTGATCACAAAAGATTAGCCTTCAATTCTATTCAATGATTTGTGTTTGTTCAGCAAATACTACCATTCTATCATTAAATTGAGAGGCACGGAAACGATTCCTGTAACGTCCTATGTGCATAATAAGCTGGAGGATTAGATAACTCTCGAAAATACTATAATCACTCGAAGTGTATTTGACCTTCCAACTAATACGATCGCATTACCGTAGTAACAATGTCAACTTCAACTGCAAAATTTGCGAAATTTTCGGCCACAGTGCTCTGGTTTGGATAAAAAAGTTTGTATGATACAGAACGTTAACCTCGGCAGGGCACTCAGTACAATTGTTCCATATATTTGAAGCATATTTAGCGCGTCGAGAAGTTTATTTTATCGAAATACTTTTATTCTATTCTTTTTCTCATTCCCGTTGGTACTTCAAGTATTCTCTACACGATATCTATCATTTTCTAATAAATTCACTTGAGGATACACTCTTACTATTCTCATAATATGGCACGCACGCCAAAATAATTCATGTTAAATGCTCGAGTAAAGACATTAATTCAAGGATCGAATATGGGGAATTCCTTTATTTTATTCACATATTGATGAAGATCATAGAATAGCTGAAGTGCGAGTAATCTTGATTCTCACAGATATTGTCCAAATACAGTCCAATACATTGGACCCTGCAGGAACCCGGTTACGTGCTGCGACAGTCTCAAATGATTCACTGGGATCTCTCCAACTCTACACATTCAGAGCCTCAGGACAGAGCTTTGTCGGTTTTGCTTTTCAATATGGTGGCTATCTTGTCGACTTTTTTCTTAGATTTAGCCTCGAACGCGTCGATTCCATTTTTCGAAGCACCTCCGATGGCGTCCCTGACGTCGCCGTCTACTCCACTGATCACATTCATAACAGCCTCGCCTCCCGGCTTTATTACGTTTTCGGTCAAAAACTTCGGGGCAACTTTCCCAAGCTGCTCGACCGTCGCGTTCACCGCGCCGACCTCCAAAGTCTTGATCGCATTCGTCGTTACGTTCGTGTAACCCTGTATCGAGTTTCTCAGCAAGTGGCCGGTCGTGTCGATCAAGCTGTGGGCCGTATCCCTGCCAGTCTCGATCGTGCCGTCAGCCAACTGCGTCGCCGTCTTTTTGAACGCGCCGTCTTCGAAATCCACAACGCGCTTGAGGGTGTCCGTCGCGGTGTTGGCTCCGACGTTGGTGATATTCTTGCCTAACTGCTCGATCGTGTCCACGGAGTCGTCGATGAAATCGTGGGCCGTGATTTTCGTGGCCGTTGACGAGTCGTTCGCTACGACGTTCACTACCGTCTTCGTCAAGTTCGCCGTCGCATCGATCACGCCGTCGGTAAAGTTTTTGGCTCCGTCGATGAACCCGGTGCCAACCCCGGTCGCTCGCCACAATCCAAAGCCAGTGTTCCAGAGGCTCTTGAAGGTGTTACTGGTTACGTCGGTAGCCGCGTCGAAGGTTTTTTTTGCTCCCGACGCGACACCGTCTGTCGCTCCGTCCACCTTGGCCTTGGCCTTTGCCTTCAATTTTTCACCCTCGTCCTCGAGCACCTCGGCGAGTTTTTCTTTCTCGTTGTACACAACCTCGTCAACACGGTTCAAGACGTTCGTCTTGGCTGCTTCTAACGCCTGCTTGCCCTCGTCTACAACATAATCCTTAGCCTGGCCTAAGCCAGATTGCACCTTAGCGAATCCCTTCTTGGCATCATCAGCGAAGTCGGAGGAGAGCTCCGTCGCTTTCGACACTGCTTTGTTTGAAAAATCCTTGAACCCTTCCTCGAACTGCTCGATCGCTACTTGGGCAGGGTCCGGTGCCGATTCGGTTCCCTGTCGCGAGTCTATCTTCAGATGTGGCGTGTCCCACGGGAGCAGCTCAGCCCTGACGCAATCGTTGTCGTGTTTTTTCGCCGTTACGTTGTGCATGTGCAAAGTCTCGACCAGACCACTGACCGGGCGACCGTGGTAGACTTTCAATTCGTGGTTGATGTCGAGATACATACCATCGGCATCAACTGGAGGCCACTCCACCCCGAGTAGTTCATCTTCGTCCCCGACCGGCGTTGGATTACTGTAGAATGCGATATCAATATGGTGAGGCCCACATGAAGGAATGCGACCGATACAGTGGTAATTGATTGTCATCATTTATCGCTCGTGCGGAGATTCTCATCATTTATATCAATCTATCGGTTATACGAGCCATGTCAAAATCTTTACCCGCAGATTGAACTCCGATTGACTCTCTCAGTGTATTGTAACAGCGCTTAGAAACTTGATCGAGTTCGCAAGAACTCTACCTTACGATTCCATTGAAACAAAACTATTTAATATTTCAATAAGTGGTTTCAGACGCACCCACGTATTGGTGAGATGTATGACTGCAAAATTCCGGAGTGATCGATGGCGATCTCTACTAATGATTTTCTTTATTGTTGACTGCAGCCTTTAAGGGCATGTCGTAGCTCTACTTTATCGACATTAACCTTAAACTCATCCAAAATGAAACTACTCAATTCGCAAGTTCAAGCGAGAATGTCACACCCAGTGAAGAATGATAGGGAGCTCTCAACATTTTATACCAAATACATAGATGTTCGCCTCGTGGACGCTCACGCACACAACTCACAGGTTCACACGGACAGACTGGGTATGGGGTATGTTTTGAGAGCTCGCATTAGGGCCATCTAACGGGACCTGAACGTGCGGATTTTTTGAAGAAACAGCTCCAGACACATCTGCGTATTGGCGAGATGTATCACTGTGAAAGATTTCGGAGTGATCCGTGGTGACCTCTTTCAATGGTTTGCTCTATAGTTATTTGTAGCTTCTAAGTGAACCACATTGAAGGATCACCATGAATTACAAAATTTTGCCCAGTGATACATCTCACCAATACGCAGGTGCGTCAGGAGCCGCCTTTTTGAAATATTGAATAGTTATATTTCAAATGAACTTATGGTAAATGTCGGTGAACTGAAGCTTTGACATGACGTTACGAACATGTGGAAACTCTAGCTTATCGGCATGCATTCTAAATTTATTCACAATTGAACGAAACAATCTTTTGAAAATGTAGAAACAATCCAAACTGCGTATTGGCAAAATGTACCATTGTGTAAAATTTTGGATTGATCCGCGGAAAGCCCTTGGAGTAATTCGAACTATAGTAAAGTTAAGTTCTTAGTTTTACGTCTCGGCACCTGCTCTTTCGAGCTCTATCCAGACGGCACCCATGTGCGTGGGGTTGAGTTACACTCAACCAGCGCGTCAGCAACTGCCAACTACCGATTTTACCACGGTGAGGGGGACCGACAGTTTAAGGTGGGTTCCGAACCACCGAGACCGCCGTGAAAAGCACATGAGAAAAAATCTCAGTGGTGCCGTCCGAGATTCGAACTCTGGCCTTCCGCGTGGGAGGCAAGGACCTTATCCAATAGGCCACGGCGGCTTTCGAACTATAGTAAAGATGTTTTATAATTGTACTGCAGTTCGAATCACTCCAATCGATCCTTGCGGAATACTACAAAATTTCATACAACAGTATATTTTGCTAATGAGCAGTTTAGATTGTTTTACTCTTATCACATCTTGTTTTGTTAAATCATAAATCAATTCAGAATGAATGTCGGTGAGGTGAAGCTCTTTTATGATCTCGAGCAAACCACATATCAGGGATATCACCTTGAGGAGTAATTCACTCCGAAATCAGGCACAGTGATGGAGCTCATCCTTACAGAGGTGCGTCTGGAGCTACTCCTCCGAAAGATTGAATAGTCTTGCTTATGGTTATTGTTGGCAATGTAGAGCGTGTGCATGCCCTTAAGTAAATCGATAGGGATGGAATGAATCCTCTCAAGAAATCTAGGTCCAGCCACCACGAATAGCTCAGCAAACAGAGTGCCTGGCTAGCGACCAAGAGGTCTCTCCTCTTCCTCTTGAGTAATGTTCAAATTGTGGACGTACATTGTAAAGAGGTGGTGGAGAATTTAACCAGAAAGGTCAACCACCTGGCTGAAGATTCAACCGTTTGGTTGAAGTTTTTTGTTCAACAACTGGATGAAGTTTTTCTGTCAACCTGACTGGATCCTCAACCTCTGGTTGAAATTTCAACTACGGGGGTGATACTTCAACCCGGTTTTTGTCGAGGACGGGGAAAGTACAACTCGCGTAGCGGTTGAAGTGCACCCAAGGCGGATGGAGCAGGGATTAATTTTCCAAAGTGCCCGGAATTGAAAACAAAAGATACCGTGGGATGGAAAAAAATTTAAACCATTGGTTGAATGAAAACTTCAGCCAGTGGTTGGGAATCCAACCAGCGGTCGACAAAAAAGCTTCAAGCAGTGATTGAAAATTCAACCAGTGGTTGACAAAAAAATTCAACTAGTGGTTGAGATTCAACCAGTGGTTGACAAGAGAACTTCAACCAGTGGTTAACCAAAAAGTTCCAACCAGTCGTTTGTAAAGAATTTCAACCAGTGGTTGACAAAAAAACTTCAACAATCGGTTAGCAAAAAAACTACCACCAGTGGTTGGCAGTGGTTAAAGTTTTTGCCCAAAACTTTTGCAGTTTAATGAAACGTTATCTGAGGCGACAACATTTGATGTCTCCAATTGAGTTTCGAGAGGCTGTGATAATGGGGGAGAGCGGGACAAGACGGCGACTTTCTTTATTTCTGCTCCTCTTCCGCAAAATTTGACTTTCCGGCATAGGAAAATTGCACAGATGTCTAGATAAGACTATCAAGATCATAACTCATCGTTAAACGGATTCGTTAACGCATTTCGGGAATCTAACTCGGAAAAAGGAAGCGACTACCGAGCTCCGCACTGACCGAGGATTAAAGCGGAACCGAGATATTGACAGTCCGGTGCTCCATCACTGAGCTTAAGTTGCGCTGGTGGTATCGAGCATTAATCGTCTTCACGAACAGATAGAGAATCGAAACCCGCCGCACACTCGCGCAGTTCCGACAGACAGTTGCCAGGGGCTTATCGAGGCGATACATCGCCGGAAGGCGGCGACGAAGACGTCGCCACACCATAAACAGGCCAATTTTGAAGGTGAATTGTTTTGGAATAAAAGAAAAAATAATGAAGAGTGGCCGTCATGTCTCGCGAGGGGCACGATGGCCATGAGAATAGAGCCATATCCAGTTGCTTGCCGACACACTTTTCGTAAGGGATCGGTCATATTCGTCAACGGCAGTTCCACTTGCAGATGACGAAATGAACATGTCTAGTATGACCTATAGATCCATAAAAATGATCAAAGTAGAATTGATTGAGATACATTGAGCGTCCGCGATTGAGTGCTGTGTTCTGACGAGGAGATACCACAGTCTCCGGGACACGGTAGTGACTGAAACTTTAGGGACAACCTCCTTTTGGTACCAAAAGATGATATCTGAAACCGCAGAGTCTACCGTCCAACCATTTTTGAGATACAGCCCAGAATATTAGTACTATCCATGTAGACTCATGTTAAATTTGTTAAGTTCTTAGTTTTACGTCTCGGCACCTGCTCTTTCGAGCTCTATCCCGACGGCACTCATGTTAATAAGTGATATATATATCGAGTGATTATCAATGCTCTTGTCATAGGCTGTGGCTCAGAAACGCTTGAGCGTTAGGCTCTGCGGCTTTGAATTTTATCTTTTTGCACCAAGAGGAGATAGTTTCTAAAGTTTCAGCCAAATCCGTGACCTGGAGGCTGTGGTGTCTCCTGTTGAGTTGAGGTTTTGCTTGTTTCGCATACCCAGTTTTAATGAAGTTCGCCCACATTCGGATCAACCTTCTCCTGGTCACGCTCGTGCTAGCTTGTTGGGATGTATCCTCTTGGAAAGGTCCGTTTGAGAGTTTCGACGCCCCACTCATATCTGTAAACAAGCAATCATGAAGTATTATGAGATCACGGGTATGAGTTTTAGTTACAGTTGATATTTGTCGATTGCCATTTGCTCTGGGGAAGCATTTTACAATCTCATGCAATTGAGCAAAGAAAACTCTATGAGTGTCCCGCGAATTTCTCCACGTTGCGACAGTATCCATCCTCAATTACTTTCGCAGGTGATAGTCACGCTCAAGTTTAATTCGCATTGGGTACAGGCATTCCTGTTTTTACGCGGATTTTTCGTACGCGGTTTTGAACGTAAGCGGTTGAGCAATTGATCCCATTGAGATTTTTGAAGGACCCGTGGCGAACGAAGAAGAAGTTTTGATTCAAAAGTGTGTGTCTGTTGCGCAACAGGTTGGTGGTGAAGGTTTCGAGGATATTCATGAGTCAGACTTTGTAAAACTTCTGAATGAGAATGAAGAACTTCCCATGGAGGGTATAGAAGCGATCCTTGAGCCTGATAACGAAGACATTGTTGAAGAATCTGTTGAGGAGCCACAAATCTTGAGTTATGCAACCGTCACGAAAATCATCAACAAATTGAGAGATTTTATCGACGAAGTTCAAGAAATCGATCCTTTGATGACTCGGAGATGAATATCAAGCATGACTGCAAGGTAGCGCTTCGTTTATATGAAGACCTGCAGAGAGACCGCATACAACGCATAAAGCAGACTCAAGTAATCAATTTTTTCAAGCCTCGTCCATGAAAAACTTTTGATATCCATTTGCAGTGAAATTTTGAGTTGTATCTTATTAATATGCAATGTACAGGATATGCATATTGATTTTTGATGAATAGCGATTAAACTCAAAGGGATACTTTTTTTTGAAAAATCAAATTTAGCCAACTTCAAGATAATCCTTGGGGTTCGACTGGAACCCCCCTTTTTCCATAAGAACAATGCTTTTTTTACGCGGATTTTTTTATCCGCGGCACTTCCGTAGCCCCAATGGCGTGAAAAAAGGAACGCCTATATTTTCGAAGGATTTAATGCCGAGTGTCTTCAAAAGAATGGGCACATACACGTGTAATACAACTCTTCCACCAACTGGGACTATTTTGTGACAGCGGGGGCTACTTTGTAACACTTCTGAAAGAAGATCTGCAGAGCCGCGGTAGGCACGGCTGGCTGTCCTATGCGAGGTCCTATGACCGTACTTCTAATTCTGGTCACTAAAACCGCGCGTAAACAAAGTTTTCTGGCGGCGAGAGCGGCTCCAACAGATGAGAGGTTTGTTCATAACAGACTTTTTCAAAAGAGTGTTAGGAGTTCTCTCACCTAAGCACCTTTGAAACTAAGCACCTTCGAAAAATTGACCTGGCAGCAACACTTCTCGACCGAGTTACAAGTAACGGCGGTACATTTTATCGGTCCGAATTGTCATCTTGACGAAACCATCATATATTGGGAAATTTGCACTTTCTGTAAATGCAATGATCGAAAAACCAAAAAGACCGCTTGAATTTGGTTTCAGTGGAGCTACTTCGTACCACTCTTTTGAGACTTAGAACTCAACTTCATCTCTCTGATTGTCCAAGTAGACTCTTGCAATAGGTCATTTTGAAGATGAGACTCTGCACTTCTGAATTTCGTCTATTGAATATCGATTTGGCGAGATAAAATTCTCCTATACGGGAAAAGTGGTGGGGCGGATTTACCACCAGGGGCCCCCCCCCCCCCCCCCCCCCCCTACGATGATACTCATATACACGCGCGAACAGGTGTTTAGCCGTGGTGCGCAACCGAGGAACGCACGTCAGAAACACACACGACAGGCGGACGACTTTTATTGGTTTCCGTGTGCATAACATAACTGACCAAATTGTAATGCAATGCCAAACATCCATTGATAATTTCTTAGATGTATGTATCACGTACCTACTCAACTAAATACCGATGTACTGTTAGCATAGATAATGAGATATATGCGGCACACGGTACCGCATTCCAATGTATAAGGCCACCTATGTATTTCGGGGCTTGACACACCCACTGAGCGTGCGCAACCTCCCTGTTGCAGCAGTCAGTGGGACACATGGGGGTATAAATGCTGCCCTCCGAGTGCCTTGACCGTCGTCATACGCACGCACACGTGTAATACCTTATACCGAATACATTGACATCTCGAGCGTACTCAAAGTCATATCACTCAGTCCTCGAGAACCCCCAAGCCCCCAGATGATCACACTAAAAGCGCGACAAAGTAGCCCCGACGGGGTCTAACTTCGCAATACAACTTCAACTGCTCATAACTTCGGCTAGGAACATCTAAACAGACTCCATCAACCATCAATTGTAAGCCGAGATAGTAAGCTTTTGATTGGCTTCTATTAGACCTCGGGTTCATCATGATTCACAAAAGATACAAGCCAAACAATATAAATCATGCGAAAAATGTCACAAAGTAGCCCCAGTCGACGGTTTATCCGAAATTTAACGGTGAAAGATTTGGATGAGGTTTTATGGAATGTTCAGTTCTATATCTGAGCAATCGAGTCTCAACAAGATCTTACTTGTACCCACCAATCAATTTCCTAGTTTAATGTATGATAAGGTGGTGATGAATTTATATTCGCGGCCTCGCTTTCATGAATTAATATTGAGGTCCCGAAGAATCAAGTAAATCAACCTTCTTTGCTCTTCCTGTGCTAAATTTCCGTGAATACTATCCTGGTACTATTATACCCCAAGTTTGACGCTGGACAAGAAGATGTGACTCCTTTTAAATCTGACGGAAAATCCCACCAAAGATTGTTCCATAAAATCAAATTTGATAATTCCAGGCTCATAGGTAGAGGATTCTGTGAAACCTGTTTGAACATTTTCTATTTGGGAGTTTTCTATATTAACTTTGCAATAACTTCCTAATTATGTATCGTAAGGAGTTTTACAGAAGCGATCCAGATGAAGTTTTGATAACATGTCTATATCCGATGAATTCAATACTCACCGGCTCCAAGCACGACATCATCTGACATTGTTGCCGAGTGCTTTGAGTCTACTGTATAGCCGTAATAGTAGATGGGAGCAGTGTGGTTGCCAAATTTGTCAATCACATGCATCGGATCTTCTGAGTATCGATAGTAATAGACTGGATAGTCGTCATTCTCAGCTCTTATCAATCTTTCACTTTCATCAATTCCAAAGGCAAAAAGAATATCTGTTGCCAGCTGAAATTTTTGATGATACAATTTATTATTATAGAAAATTGAAAAGAGATCTCGGACCAGGTTGTAAAGCTTGTTTTGAAGAAATACTCACTGTCGTCAGGGATTTTGGACCATCATCCATTATCAAGCTATCGGAGCCTTCTAAGTACAAGTTGTTCTCGAGAATCACAGCCTTGAGGAAATTGTTCATGTTTATCGAGTTTCCTGAAAAAGGGTGAATTCATTGAATCAATACGCGAGCTTTACTGAATTGAAAATTACTCCAAGTTTATTTCTCAATGATGACGATCTTGCAATACAAAGAAAAAAAATTATCCTCATAGATCGACCGACTGATTCAAGCTCAAACTTTATGCGTGAGCCTGAATAATCTTGAGAAAGTGAGGGTACTCATCGACATTTTTTGCGCAAAGTCGATGACTCGTGTATAATGCTCATTTCCATACACCGATGATTGCGAATTAGTTTGTGTATTCTTAACTAGTATAATATACTATGTAGGTATGAATACATAAACTATTTCAAGAAGTGACCACGTGAACCATCCTCTGGTGATCGTTGTTTGAAGCACAAGCCAGTTAATCACAAGGGTTAGTAAAAGTTTTATCTCACTGACATTCATAATAAATCCATTCAAGATTCAACTATGTAATCTTCCGAAAAACGAGCTCTAATTCAATATTTTCTAACATACCGATATTCATACTAATCGCGGTACTACAATATCTCAAAGAGACAGTACCAATTCCGATTACGGATTGCTGAAGTACACCACCGATCAGAATTTTAGAGTGATCCATGGCAAGTCTTAGAGTGATTCGGTCAGCAGATAATTCCACAATCAATCCAATTTCTCTGAGAGCTCTCCATGCCGAATTACTCTGGAACTTTGCACAGTGATGATATTTACTGAATTGTGCCCAAAGTTAGAGTTACGTCTTTGAGATATTGAAGAATGTATTTTTTAGCGAATATATGATGAATGCCCGTGAGATAAATCTTTTACACGCTGTTAGATACAATCTATCTCAACTTAGGAATCTCTTTTGAAGACAACATTATTCGATTTGGAGGAGAGCATAGCCTGCATCCCATGCTGCACAATATGAGATAGCGCCTGTTGATCATATCAGCTCAGTTTCGAAGATAATTTCTCCAACTCACTTTCAGAGAATGAAGCTGCATCGGATAGCGCAAAGCCAGTGATGTGTGGGCCCTTCAAGTATTTTCCTTGCCTCAATCTCTTGAAAGCGCATTCTGTCATGAACTTTTCGTGGCCCTTGGCAACATCAGTCAATTCTAATGTTGGTCTGAATGGTAGCTGTAATTGAAACAAGTTCTTGGCTCATTCGTTCGAAGATCTGGAAGACTATTCATCCACTCCGCGGTCAATCATTATCCCAAAATTGATGTCGTCCTGTGCCTTGCACCAAATTGCAAAACGCGTGATAATTCGAATAATGAACTTAGATGGTATATCGTACGCAAATTTTTCACATTTTTCTGCAGTACCTGTGTAAGTAAATAAGTGGTCAACCCCAATGAGAGAGCATCAATTTAAGCCTCAAATTATTCTTTATAATGCTCGATAGAATGAAAATTCGTTTGAATTAATGGGAAGCTTGGATTTTAGACTTCCACATTCTCATTGTTTCTCGTGAGTGAACTAACTTTGCAGAATGTTACGGTATCATTTCTGGTGGTAAATTCATAAATTCTCGTGAAAGCTATAAATAGAGAGATTGATATGTCAGTCTTGATGATTTCGTTGGAAATCAGCTCTGTAATTGAACATTTCTTTCAGTACAACACCTCCTTAATTTCTCATACCTCAATCTGTGTAATTTGAGAAATGATATCAAGAAATCATTCGGCATCAATAAATTCCACTTCAATGCAAGTCTTGCTCTTCCGAGAGATTCATGTGACGGAATCGTCAATTATTACTCCATCCAATATGATATGTATGTATAATCGAAGAGAGCCCCGGAATCAGCGAAAATATTCGTATATTATTCTGAATAAGAAGTAATATCTCACGTCTGAAAGCAAATCCTTCGATTTTCGAACTATTTCATTGGCATCAGTTTTGAGGAGTTTTTCGAGCAGCTCAGCTTTACTAGAAGTCAGAATTCCCAACTTTCGACCGAGCTCCCTTGCATAAAATTCAGCCTCTACAGATTTTTGGAAGCCCCAATAAAGGCAAAGTGGTGATCCGCTCATACTGATTGATTGCTGGAACAGGCCTGTGGAGATTTGCAATTTTGATTGTATGAACTTTTTCTAAGGAGAGGGTCTATCCTATTTCTCATCGAGTTGTCATTCATAACAATTCGATGACGAATGTAATGCTCCACACATTCGACGGTGAGATGTTTACATCGTGTTTCATTTGCTATTCATATTATTCAACAATTGAATTCACTGCATCAATAACTCTCTTATAATCCGCGTTCTCTAACACAGTCCTGTATTGTAGGCAACAGGCTCTCTATCATTTATATGATCAAAATATTTGGTTTGACACATCTTCTATGATTAGTCATGTCTCGTGTGAGAAGTGGTTTGAGGTGGCTCACAAAACTGCTCATCTTATTACCCTCTACACGAATGATTTTATTCAAAATTTTCTGGGATCGTCTAGTACGAAGACTCAAATCCTTCACTCTGCTGTGTTAATTTGCAGATTTTTGATAGTTGCTCACACTCACATTCGTGGACGGATTTTTGCGTCAAACTTGAAGAACCAGGAATCGTGCGAATAGATTCACGGTATTACATTTGCGAATTAGGGCACACTTTCCCCACTTTGTGAGTGCAACCCAATGACCTCATCAGTCTACACTATGAAAGAGATGCATCATTGAATTATACTCAAATTCTTTTGTGCAAGGGCTAGCGAGTTAATATTCCCAAATTGAATGTGAATTTCTATTATCAGAAAATGAAATTTGCTTAGATTCAGCCCCCCTCCGCCATTCTTCTCTAGGGAAGGAACAAGATCATTTCTGCCAAAATATCTTTTGGAATAAGTTTACCCAAACCTCTAAGGACTCAGCGAAGTAAATCACCCTTCCCGAACTGTAAAGAAAATTGAGTTTTCCATACCTGCAGACATTTCAGATATGAGGTGGAGACCGACAGATACAGCTCCAGCGGTATCGCCAACAATTGTCACTCGCTTAGCATCTCCACCAAAGTACCCGATGTTCTTCTGAATCCATTTTAAAACCAAATTTTGATCCTTGAGTCCAGCGTTACCTGCTGCGTCATCGAGATGTAAATTGAGGAATCCTGAAAATCATTTCCAGGTCGTGCTGTAATCTTTTCAACCTCATGCGTCACCGAAAACTTGTTTTGTACTCATTTGTTCTTACCAAAAGCACCTATACGATAATTGAAGGTAACCAAAATCACGCCTTCCTCGACCATCGAATCCGGCCTAAACAATGCGATACTAGAGTCACCGTTGCTAAAAGTGCCTCCATGTATCCATAGCATTACAGGGTAAGATCCGTCTCCAGGGAAATCAGTCTGATGTTTGAGAGTTCGTTTGTTAGTTAGACATTGAACATGTGATTAAAATACACTGAATAGATCATTGTTCTCACCTGGGGAGTGTAAACGTTGAGATATAAGCAGTCCTCTACGCCTACTATGTCCAGAGTCTTTACATCTATCTGTTTGCATATTGGAGAATCTTGAACTACGTTCAATGGCTCCTCCCACGAGTCAAGCTCTTCTGGTGGCTGGAAATATTTGGAAATGTGACATTGATTTTGTCACCTGACGATGATGATCAGAATGGAATCGCTTGGAGTACTAATCATATGATATCAATTGTTCTTCATCTGTCTGTTTCTGTTCCTTGGCGCTCGGAAGAGCTCCAAGTGACTTGAATCATTTGGAGTAATGATCCAAATGAATAAAAAAGTAAGGTATTCTGCATCAGTTTACCAAACTTGCCATATTTCAGATTTTCCACTAGTCAATTTTGTTGAGATTGGTACTTATTTATTCCTGTTGTTCCTAGTCTGTTCCAAGTTGGCTTGTACACAGTAGAAACTGACGAATCAAAAGTGATTCAACAAAAAGGAACTTCGAGAAGTAAAAGATGGGTAGTTGAGAATTTCATTCAGGGAATATCAGATACGTGAAAATTCTACAAATTTTATTCAAAGTCTGTACCCATTAGATTCAATCTCACGAGTTAATGAACTGAGAGTGATGTGAATGTGAATAGAAATCGCTCATACAGGTGCGAAGAAGTTGAGGTCGTCTTCAAGATCTCCTAGTCTGTTCACGGTTCGAGTAGATTATCTCACGATTTTCATGAAATATTATGTTACGTGTTGTGGATTCAAAGGTATTATCATGCATAGTCGCTGAGATTTATATCTAAGGGTACTCACCACCTTCACCTACTTAAAGGAAAAGGATCTTTTTATAATAAGACCCCGGATTACGGAATTCTCTAATGAAGTAAGGATTCCTCAATATAGCGAGCTTCTGGCAAAATTGAACACATCTGTTTGCATCAGTGGGAATGGTGAATTATTGCAGGCTTGTAAGTAATTCCAGTACAACTTAGGGATAAATGTCGTCGGCTTTTTTAGCCCACAGAGTTATGGAATGTGCTTGAACTTCCTAGATTGCTCATAGTTGTGACAGCAAATTCCTTTTCGAACTTTCCCGCATCATTATTGTCATCCCAAAAACTCTCGACGAATTTTTCAGAGAGCCTGGGGTCTCTCTCTCTCTCTCTCTCTCTCTCTCTCTCTCTCTCTCTCTCTCTCTCTCTCTCTCTCTCTCTCTCTCTCTCTCTCTCTCTCTCTCTCTCTCTAATGTAAGGAAATGAAACCTGATCAAAATTATTGATATACCTTGAATGGTTAAGAGTAAGCTGAAAAATCAAAGTTTGACAGTCTTTTTGTCGAGAGATGCGCTGCACTCATTTGAATCAATGTATCGAGAGAGCCTCCGAAAACTCAAATTATGGTAAGAAAATTCACACATATTTGAAATTAGTACGGAAAAATTGGGAACTCAGCAGTTGGAGTTTTTCACTAAATACCGATTTTGTTCTATGCCAAGTAATTCATTGTTCCAATCCCGCAGATATTCGTAGGAATTTAGGGGATTGCCGGAGCCGTGCAACGTCTGCGATACGGGTACGCGGTCTGCTCTTTAGTAAGGTGGATTTCACAAGGTCGTGGGACAAAATAGGGCAAAACGAGGAGAAGACGAATCTAAGTCTATCGATTGCCGAAATTTTGAGACTAGGTAGAGGTATGTGCGTGCAATTCGTTTTGCAAATAATGTGCGCAAAGTTGGTAAGTTGATCGGCTGCACAAGTTGTTGATGTTCGAGACTGGAGCCGCTCGACTCGCAGAGGTTGTGCACATCATTTGCAAAAATTATCGCACGCACAGACCTCTACCTAGTCTCAAAATTTCGGCAATCGATAGACTTAGCTCCTCCTCCTCCTCGTTTTGCCCTTTTTTTTTCCCACGACCTTGTAAAATCCATTTTACTACCGAGCAGATCGCGAGGCCACGTCACACACGCTGCACGGCTACTACATGCCGTAAAGGACGAGTGTGATGTCAATAAGGGCCATGCAGGTGTTTGTAGAGGTGTTATCAGATTTTTTAAATCTAAAAGTTTCGGGAGTTTTCTCGTCACCGTAACTAGAGTGACTCGGGTCAAGTGGGGTAAGCTGGGCCATTTTTAACCTTAGTCTGGTTCATCTAGACAATTTTGCGAGAAATAAAAGAGGAGCTGTGAGTTTTTGCTCCAGAACGAGTAGTCGCAAGATTGTCTGCGATTAACCGTATTGAAGTTACATAGTGTTCAAAGTTACCCCTCGTGGCCCGAGTTATCCCCTTCCCCCCTATAGCACTGACACTGCTGATCATTTACTGAGACTCAAAATTATGCTTCAAGATTAGAGTCATAACCAAGAGATTGATTTATCATCACGAGGGAGTTCGAAACACAGTCCCATTGGGGACCGATGATTGGTTGAATGAAATATTCTCAAAAGTAGATGGGTAAGCTTTCCAATAGCCGATGACTTGTACGTTTGAGAATGTATTGATTATCATATCATGATGTCCATTTGCGTACTATTCGAATTTTTTGGTGTGCACTGACTAGGAGAGGACTCCTCCTGGAGTATGAAGAATCCAGAGTTTCTCCGTCAAATGACCTTCCTGTCCGGAGAGACGAACAGAAACTTGAGCACGGTCCATATTTATTGGTCCGCATTAAAAAGTTGTGCTTGCAATACTAATGTTTCTTCCCGTATTTCCGGATAGGAGGCCTATTAGGACAAAGATACTCTGATTTCTTCATATTTCGGATGGTACGAGTTCGTAAAAAAAAATTCCAGCAAAATTGAGCTTTCGGAGGTGAGGTCCTCTCTCTGTGAGTTTCAAGAGCAAGTGTAATTCTCGCCCAAATGAAAGCGGGGACCGTTGATATGACCAGATATATTTTTACGAAAAATCTCTAGATGGTTTCACGAGGGATGTGTGTCAATTAGATGATACAATGAATGGTTTTTCTGTCAAGAGTTTATCAAGATTCCCCCCTCGTTCCCTGTATAAATCCACACGAATTATACGATTGTCTCGAAGACAGAATGAGATCGAACATTCGTCCTTCACGACATGAATCGGATTCAATATTCGCAACGTTTGGGAGCATTGAGAGGTATTAATCAGAACTTCTAGTTTGAGAAGAGATGGGAGCTCAACTCGAATTGCAAAGAGCGTTCGTACCGGTCGCAGGATTTTTTTTTTTTTAGATTTGTGCATAATTCAAATCATCACGCAAATACGGACGATCAGAAGGAGTTACGTTTCTCATTACTCTGAAGATGAAGAAATCAATCTCAGACTGCTTCGAATCGAAATGGGATCACCTCGTTCATTGATCTGTAGGATATCATCTGAGTCAATTCACACAACGTTTATATGATTGACTGAGGCAAATAAAATTCTGATAGTAAGTGAAATTATGAAATAGAAGAAGAGCCGCGTCGCTTCCTCAGGAATAATTATGCGGTTCTTCCAAGATACTTTCATAATCCATCACCATTCTCAATATCTGTCGTTGATTCTGGTAAACTGAGGGGCTTTGAGAGATCTCAATTGGGGTCTGATAATCACTGGACTCGCATACCCTAAATCTGATCGAGTGGAATTTTACTCGATTTGAGTTACAAACGGTACAAAACGACTCAAACAGATTTGGAGGAATTATTGCTCAGTTAGCAATTATTTCGACGGAATGTAGTGTGCAAGCTCACAAAATTTGGGAGCGAGTTGCTCTAAGATTTTTAGTATTCATTTCATTTAACAACTTGCATTCAAAACTATACCGAGCCCAATGTCAAATATCTTCTCAGATCTGTTGGGAGAATCTTAGGATGAAAAATTCGATGATGAAATCATAATGTCAATGCAGGTAGAAATTTTGCAGGCATTAAGGCTCAAAATCACTAGCACGTTTAATAATCAGTCTAATCTTATCGAGACTGCTTTGACATTGATCGTTATCTGAGTACAGCCTTGATGATACATATTTTTTTATGTCATGAATTCTTAATCCATAGCTGGGCTGGGTTGAATTTTCAAATTTTGATAGTTATAGGTTTTGAGATTATAATCACACCATACCTTAAATCTACGATGTCCTGAAGGATTCTTGGCATAAGGTATCCCAGTGAATGCCGAATATGCAATTGTCTGATTCTTCGTCATGATAATTTTGCCAACGACGGGTCCCTTAGTGGTCGCTACTGGCTCCGTCAATACAGTTGATTCCATTCCAAAGCCATTGCAGTGAGCAACCAATGATATAATCATCGAAATGCACGAGACAAATGACGCCATTGTGATGTCCATTTTGAAATGACTCGGTTCAGATTTTTCTTGTCATAAACGAGCCATTGAGGAGACTGATAGGGTCAGCACTGTTTCAAATCGAAAATGAGAGTCGGAACTGGATTTCTCTCCAGAAATACCTCCTTTATATCAAACTTATGATAAATTTCTTCTCAATCCATTAATTCGACCGTATTAAATACGCACGCGTCTTTGTGACAAGAGTCACTTGAATAATTTTTCGAATCAGGCATTCGAGATGTTGGAGTTCAATCTTTATCGATACCAACTATGTAAATTTTAGCTCTTATCACGTTTGCCTATACCTAATACGAGCGTATTATATTTGATTAATGATTGCATACCTGTACGACATATTCAAAGAAAATTTTCTGAATAAATGTAGACGAGCTCTTGAAAAAGAGGAACTATTGCTTCCGGATATTAGAAAAAATGTATCCGTACTCACAATTTGTGGGAAACCTCTATTCAACTGTACTTTATGTGCAGAAACTGTTGCTGTTCTCTTTGAGGGAATTTTATTGAAGCATTGTGTTCAACATTATGAATGGACTTCTCATTAAGAAACCCAAATCAGCGCATGCTGATAATATTATTTACTTTCGACCTGTCACTTTTTGACAGACTTGACTCCAATCCCAATGGTTTTGCGTGGAAAATCGATCAATCGTCGAGGTGGAGACTCGTGAACGTCACATTGATCGTCCAATCACCCACATACTTACTTCATTTGAATATTCAAAGGTTATCGCTCATGTTT
>JAPYYZ010005539.1:0-10781 GCA_030522705.1 Eretmocerus eremicus | reverse complement strand
GGGGGGGGGGGGGGGGGGGGGGGGGGGGGGGGGGACCTGGTGTAGCTCGAGCAGCCTGCCGACGCGCCCACCCGTGTTTTTGGTGGTACTGGCGTTATTCGCGGGGACGATGTAAGATACTCACGTGTCGGGCATGGCTCCGGGTCCACTCGTGGCCCAATGGCTCCATCGAGACGGCATCCGCACCTTGCCTCTCTCCATCTCCATCAATACAGCCGCCGACCAAGGGGGTTATGGGTGCATGCAGCACGTAACCCATGCGCCCGAGATCACTGCCACTGCTCCTCATCACGAAGATCACTCACGGTACCCACGGATCACTGCTGGAGGCACCTTTTGTCGCAACGATGCCCGTACAACCGAACTTACTGAGCCAACCACGTGTCGGCCATGCACACGCGTGACTGTGCAGCCGACGCACTGCTGTCAACGCTCAAGTGCGTTATGCATCCACCTGTTTGGCGAAGCGTGTGAATCTGTAAGCAGTCGACTTAGCGAAGTACGAATACCACTTCATACCCAGGAATCAGCTCCTCCGCGATAGTTCAAGCCGCAGACAAGGGTATGGGATCATTTTCTTGTTCTGTCTTTCGAGGCTCACTCTTCGCGGATTCTCCCATTCCCATTCTTCAAATTTCAGGTGCAGAACGTGAGCCGGGACAGAGCAGCAGAATCTACGAGTTGTATCGCTATTCGTGACCGTGAACTTGCGTGTCATCGGCCGAGGTTTCCTTGCATTGAATACGAGCGCTCACTATCTGAGCTAGTGAGCGCCGTTCCCGTCCGTGACGAGTCGCCCGTTTTTATGTCAATCGAGAATATGTGAATCTGACTCAGATCGTCTTGAAGAGTGAGAAACGAAGCTGCAAAACGAGCTAAGGGGCGTCGAATTTGGACGTCTCGGAGTAATCGCGATTCTACGAGAAAAATACCGCTCAAAGACTTCTAGGATGAACACTACCGGTCAATAGTTTAGATTTGATACGAGATCAAACTCGTGCGCATCTCGATTCTGAGCTCATTTTGTCTTTTCTATTTTTCGCTCGGAAAAACCCTCTCAATTGGATCACACCATATTTTCTTATTTGATATAGTGAAAGTACTCATTACTCGTCATTCAATATTCAGTTCATTATCGACGAGATACTCAACGAGGTCCAGCAACGATTTTCCCTGTTCAGAGCAGTTTCGAGTCATTGATTGATTCACAAACTTCACTGCAATATCTATTTCATTAGGACTTCGCAGTGTTATCCTTACGAGGCATCTCTCAGTCTCGTAGCTTGAACATTATCGTGCAAATTACTACTCGTCTCCCGAGAGCCGGGCCGAGAGCCGCGCTTATGACGCGCAACGCGGAATCCGAATCTTTTGAAAATCAAACGTCACAGGGTATGAAACTGCCATTAAGCCACTAAAATTGACCTCACAGACAAACGGCTCGAGCTACAGCCTCAAAACTCTGAGGATTTCTTATGATCACCGAATACTTGGAAAAAAAGTCGAACAGGATCTTCGGAGCCGTGCGCCTAGTGGTCGCGCTAATAAGGACGGAACTGATCGACGAGCTTGACAAAACGTGTTTTCCACAATTTGGCGCTCTCCCACGGTCGCACATCAGTTGTTTTCAATACCTTGGTGCATGGAAAAGTTTTGTTTTGTCGTTAGCTATTTGAGAAAATTAATATGGAAAGGTATGAAATAAGAAAAGTTACTTTTCATCGAGGAAAACGGAGGTAATAGATTTTCAAGCAAAAGTCCGGCACGGAATGTATATCCTTGTCCTGCGGATCAAACGGTGATTCTTTGCATCGGTAGCTGTGGAATTTAACACCTGGATACCATGATTTCTCAGATCGTTTAGCTCAAAAAAATTTTGAATGCATAGCGCGATCTCTACCGCAGATATTGGCCCGGAAAAGGAATTGTCACAGAAACGGAACTGACATATTGGCCCTATTTTCGGCAATAACTTCTCGGATCTCAATCCTGATCTTAATCTTCGATGATGTATGCTTGAGAATAGAAAAAATGGAGGGAATACACTACTGTAAATGCGCACCCGACGACAAGAAGGAACGGGGTATCTCAATAACCGGTTCCTTTGACTGATAATATTTGAGAAATGGAATGATTGATAACGAATCAGTGGCATGAAAGCCTGAAGAACGAGTTATATATTTTTTACTCTCTTTTCACTCCTCTCATCAGCTTGCATGCTATGGATCAAGTTCCATCGTTTAGATGGGCGAGAGATGAGAACAAAGCGACGAACGAAGAAGAATAAAGGGAGCAAACTAAAACACCGCTCGATATAAGGGTCTATTATCATTTCTCAATATCCGCACATCATCGCTCGATACCAATGTGGAGGTATATTGAGTCGCGATGTCACGAGTCGCTATCCTTTTAACTCTCCATACATCTCTGCCCCTCAAAACATGCCGTAGGTTCCCCTGAAATTCACCTTGGCCTACGTAGCTCTGGATACTTGTTTCTGATGCCCAAACCTGTCAGAATTAGCTTCATTAACCACCCAGAACTCATTTGGAGTTGAAATAATTGTTTGGCCCAAATCACACCCGTTTTGGTCCCAAAAAATCCCATTCCTGGCAGAATCATTCATATCATAATTTGGTAACAAAAGTAGAATATTCCCAATGTTCCAGCCAAATCCATGATCCGCACACCAGGTCCTCTCCTTGTTAGTCAATGGAGAAGGTTTCAGAATTAGCCAATAAAGGTCTTATTTGGACGTCTGGGAGCCAAATTGTGGCGATTTTAGGCCAGAAAACAATTTTTAAGCTATTTTCCCACCCCGGAAAGCAGCGTCTCTCCAGTAGGCCGCAGCGCCTGCTGGCAATGACGACACTCAAACAGTCATTGTACGAGTTGGGATTGACCGAATGGACTTGTATAATAGTTCAATGAGAAGCTAATATTACTGCAACTATCTCGAGAAGGCCCATTGGATTGGAGGAGGTGGCTAGCTTTGATTTTTTGAGATGGTTTCTCGATTTTCCCGTTATGAATGATCAAAAAATGCAGCTTTTTCGAGGAAACGAAACGAGTCAGTTTTTGTAGATCTACGAAAAGGTTTCAGAGTTATTCCTCGAAAAACGCATCAATTTTGGAAAACAGAGAAAACAAGATGTAATTTAGAGCTAAGTTCTCAATTTCTCTAGTATAACTTTGGGAATCTTCGTTTCTCCGGGATATATGTTGAATAATTTTGTAGATCCTGGGGAGATCTACAGAAATGATTCCACAGTATCTCCTTGGAAAATGCGTCAGTTTTGAGATACAGATGGATTGAAGTTAGATTTTGAATCAAATCTCTCATCCCCCGTTATAACTCCGACTACAAGTTAAATCACAGCCACTGTTCAGAAACATATTCCGATTGAATTTGTTCGCGGGATCCCCTTCGTAAGGTCCTTCTGATTGTAGTGACGCATGTTGCCAGGTGGGATTCTGGTGCGGATAAGTTCAACCCAGAATTGTGAAAGTTGAACTTTTTCGATGGAGAGATTATTTTTGTGGGTGATATGGCGTATTTTGAGCAAACTTGTAACTTCGGTGTCTAGTTTTCATAGTCCTCTACCTCACCGATGTCTTGGTGAGGTAGCACCGAGATTCGAGATCAATCAAGCTCACCCGCCAGTGGAGTTCCAGGAGGACTCATGTGAATCATTGGGGTATCTGAACCCCTTCATTTTTTCAATCAGTGGGGTGTAAATGGGTTTCTAATTCTGTGTCTCAATGATAGCATTGATTGAATTGTTTTGTAGGTTGATATGTAACATTTCCGAAATTCTGCGTTTCCTCCAATTGCATTCTCTGTCAAGTATTTTCGGTTCTTTAGAATTGAAAGTGTGATTAAAGGTTCGTATATGTTCATGAATAACGAAATTCCGTTCACTCGGTTCTTCTGCATTTCTCTTGTGCTCAACAATTCTCTCATGTAATTTCCTCTTCGTCTCTCCCACATACGAAGCCTCACAATTCTCACATTCAATTTTGTACACAACATTTGTTTGTTTCTCGGGTTCTGTGATGTCTCTCCCTCTCTTCATCATATTCAACTTATTCACTATTTTCGGAATGGTTTTGATCTTGCAATCTCTCAATTTTCTGGTCAAGTTCTCATAAAAGACTTCAACATATGGGATAGTAAGTGTAGAAAGTTTGTCTCTTTGTTCTTTAGGGGGCTTATTGATATTCCTCTTAAGTTGTGTCCTTTTTTGCATGTGGAACTTGATGAAACTTTGTGGATAGTTATTAGTCTCCAAAATATTTTGAACAAATTTCAAATTTTTTTCTTGAAGAATATCATCAGAAAGTAGCAAAGCTTTATCCACAAGTGAATAAACCATAGCTTTCTTCTGAGATAATGGGTGGTGGGAATCGTCATTCAAAAGTCTCCCTGAGTAGGTCTCTTTGGAGTACCAATGATAAAGGATTGTGTTATCATCTCTGCGATGGATTGTAATCTCAAGAAAATTGAGAGATTTCTCTTTCTCAACTTCGGAGGTGAACTGTAAACGTGGGTGGTATGAATTGAAAGTAGTAACTATTTCATTTATTTTCCCCCGAGGAACTATCATGAGGATATCATCAACGTAACGGCCATAGTACAAGGGTTGGAAAGAGAGTTTGTTGAGGCAAGTTCCTTCAAGGTCCACCATTACGATATCTGCAAAACTAGGGGAACTCGGATCACCCATTGGTGTACCATGTGTTTGTTTGAAGTACTTCCCGTTGTACTGAAAGTAGGTGTTGTTCAGAAGTAATTTGATGCCATGTATGAGATCTTGGAGAGCAATGTCATAACTCTGTCTTATGTAGTGGAATCTCTTTTCTACACCCTCTACTATCTTCTCTGCAGGCGTATTGGGAAATGAGGATTTGGCATCTAGGCTGACAATTACATGGTTTTTTGGTACTTTTATATCGCTGATATTTTCAACTAGATGTTGACTGTTCTTCACGTATGATTTTGGCTTGGGATTACCACTTTTCAGAATATTGTTGATGATTTTTGAGAGCTGGTGAGTAGGGCTGCCTATGGCTGATACTATGGGTCTGAGGGGTGCATTTGGTTTATGAATTTTTGGGAGACCATAAATTTCTGATAATAAAGTATCTGTTTGAGTGAGGGCAAACCGATGATATGTTTTCCCTAAATAGCCTAGTTCATTCTATCCATATAAAATATTCTTAACACCAGTCTGCAATTGGGAAAGTGGATTTTTTCTCTCCTGTCTATAAGTATCAGTGTCCGAGAGAAGCTCGAGCATATTTTGTTCATAATCTCCCACTTCGAGGGCAACTGTACTATTTCCTTCATCAGCCATTGTTGAAGGAAAACATATCATCGGTTTGCTCTCACTCGAACAGATACTATATCATCAAAAATTCATGGTCTCCCAAAGATTAACAAACCAAATGCACCCCTCAGACCCATAGTATCAGCCATAGGCAGCCCTACTTACCAGCTCTCGAAAATTATCAACAATATTCTGAAAAATAGTAATCCCAAGCCAAAATCATACGTGAAGAACAGTCAACATCTAGTTGAAAATATCAGCAATAAGAAAGTACCAAGAAACCATGTAATTGTCAGCCTAGATGCCAAATCCTTATTCCCCAATACACCTGCAGAAAAGATAGTAGAGGGTGTAGGAAAGAGATTCCACTACGTAAGACAGAGTTATGACATTGCTCTCCAAGATCTCATACATGGCATCGAATTCCTCCTGAACAACACCTACTTGCAGTACAACGGGAAGTACTTTAAATAAACACATGGTACACTGATGGGTGATCCGAGCTCCCCTAGTTTTGCAGATATCGTAATGATGGACCTTGAAGAAACTCGCCATAACAAACTCTCTTTCCAACCCTTGTACTATGGCCGTTACGTTGATGATATCCTCATAATAGTTTCTCGGGGGAAAATAAATGAAATAGTTACTACTTTTAATTCATACCACCCACGTTTACAGTTCACTTCCGAAGTTGAAAAAGAGAAATCTCTCAATTTTCTTGAAATTACAGTCCATCCCAGAGATGATAACACAACTCTCTACGACTGGTACCACAAAGAGATCTACTCAGAGAGACTTTTGAATTACGATTCCCACCATCCATCATCTCAGAGGAAAGCTATGGTTCATTCACTTGTGGATAAAGCTTTGCTACTTTCTGATGATATTTTTCAAGAAAAAAATTTGAAATTTGTTCAAAATATTTTGGAGACTGATAACTATCCACAAAGTTTCATCAAGTTTCACATGCGGGAAAGGACACAACTTAAGAGAAATATCAATAAGCTCCCTAAAGAACAAAGAGACAAACTCTCTACACTTACTATCCCATATGTTGGAGGCTTTCATGAGAACTTGACCAGAAAATTGAGAGATTGCAATATCAAAACCATTCCGAAAATAGTGAATAAGTTGAATATGATAAAGGTAGGGGAAGACATCACAGAACCCGAGGAACAAACAAATGTTGTGTACAAAATTGAATGTGAGAATTGTGAGGCTCCGTATGTGGGAGAGACGAAGAGGAAATTACATGAAAGAATTGTTGAGCACAAGAGAAATGCAGAAAAACCGAGTGAACGGAACTTTGTTATTCATGAACATAAACGAACCTTCAATCACACTTTCAATTTTGAAGAACCGAAAATACTTGACAGAGAATGCAATTAGAGGGAACGCAGAATATCGGGAATGTTACATATCAACCTACAAAACAATTCAATCAATGCTATTATTGACACACAAAATTAGAAACCCATTTACACCCCACTGATTGAAAAAATAAAGGGGTTCAGATACCCCAATGATTCACATGAGTCCTCCCGGAACTCCACCGACGGGTGAGCTTGATTGATTTCGAATCTCAGCGCTACCTCACCAAGACATCGGTAAGGTAGAGAACTATGGAAACTAGACACCGAAGTCACAGACGATATATACGCCTCGAGATCAAAACAAACTATTCACTTAGTCAGCTTAGTTGCACATAGAAGTCTAGTACTTTCATTATGTATTCTCTCAAAATCGACTCCTGTCAATGTATAGTTTGTAGTTTAATACAATGTAACATGTGCAATAGTAAAATTTTCGGAATGTACAAGAATTTCAGACGGAAATTCCTTGATCAAACAGTGAGTTATTCTAATAATATGTCTTAACATCTACTTCAGTCTCATGAGTTCTTCTCCAATTATTAGGCGTGACAGAGAGGTGCTGAGATACCAAAGGACGAGTTCCTAATGTCACGTACATGAATTGTGTGAGAAACTGGTATGTAAATCGTAGGATAACGAATGAGAGACTGGACGAACCGTATATATGTATATATAGGTTTATCATATGTAATATTATTTTATAGGCTGGAGAAGGGCGACAAACCTCGCCGAAACGTTGCCAATATAAATAAAGATCTGATTGACTCATCAAATCGATTGTCTAATTGACGTAGTATAGATTTTCGTGTACGAACGTTCCAATTCTTATAGCCGGTGGCTATGATTTTCGTATCTGATGCTCTAAAAATTGATGCGAAGTTGATAGATGAATAATTAGATATTTCAAAGAGGGAAATTTTTATTTCCCGGATTGACGCGGTTGGTGTGTGAGCCTTTAACTAGGGAGATTGAGATGATATATCATGGTTACCTCACTCAAAAGATTGTCGACCTCGCATACATACTTTGTATCTCGCATCGCAACTTACTTTTATTTTGCATATCATGCTTCGCAACAGAGACTTACTCAAACTGGATGCCGATGTCGGTAACGGCGCATGTCTATCTTACCATATCCGCTCACTAGAACAGTCATCTGGAATAATTTGGAAGTCCTATACATCAACCGAGGTTTTATTTGGTCGCTCGCGAGGAGCACAAGACGCGTTAGTCGAGACTTGGATGAGATCTCCATGACCTAATCTTTGACATAGTGGAATCTGCGGTGGATCGGTCATTCAGTTTTAAAGTTGATGAGGGGGTTGGATATTTTTTTATCGTCAAATTTGATCGAAATGAGATGTTCATTGGCCTCAAGATGCTTAGGG
The DNA here is from genome assembly GCA_030522705.1 of Eretmocerus eremicus. Classification (NCBI taxonomy): domain Eukaryota; kingdom Metazoa; phylum Arthropoda; class Insecta; order Hymenoptera; family Aphelinidae; genus Eretmocerus; species Eretmocerus eremicus. The sequence goes on along the minus strand of JAPYYZ010005539.1, from coordinate 2,690 downwards.
TGTGACGAGGCTCCAACTGGCGGACAGTATGTTCGTTGGAATCTTCCCTGAAATCTTCCTGAGGGGTTCCAGAAAGCCCTACTGAGAATAATTGCCTGGGATCCTTAGGGATCCCAGTGAGAAACTGGGACCATCCTGGGACCTCCTGGGACCTAGATGGGACTTCCTGATATGGGGCTCTAGGTGCCAAGGGACATCATAGGACGACGTGAGACCTGATGGGACCTCATAGAAAGCTCATGGGAGCCATGGGACCATCCTGGGACCATCCTGGGATCTCCTGGGACCTCCATGGGACCTCGTGATATGGGGCTCTAGGTGCCGAGAGACCTCATAGGACGACGTCAGACCTCATGGTGACTCATGGGAAGGCCATGAGACCCATGGGAAACCCATGGAACCATCCTAGGACCTCCTGGGACCTGCATGGGACCTCGTGGAATGGGGCCCCAGGTGCCGCTAGACCTCATAGGACGACGTGTGACCTCATGGAAATTCATAGGAAGGCGATAAGACCCATGGGCAACCCATGGGACCATCCTGGAACCTCCTGGGACCTGCATGGAAACTCGTGAAATGGGGCTCTAGGTGCCAAGGGACCTTAAAGGGAGACGTGGGACCTCATAAGAACTCATGGAAACCCCATGGGAGTCATGAGACCATCCTAAGATCATCCTGGGACCTCCCGGGACCTCCATGGGACCTCGTGATATGGGGCTCTAGATGCCAAGGGACCACACAGAAAGACGCGGGACCTCAAGGGAACTCATGGGAAGCCCATGGGAGCCATGGGACCATCCTGCGACGATCCTGGGACCTCCTGGAACCTCCTGGGACCTGCATGTGACCTCGTGGAATGGGGCTCTAGGCGCCGAGACACCTCATAGGACGACGTGGTACCTCATGAAAACTCATGGTAAGCCCATGGGAGCCATGGGACCATTCTGGGACCATCCTGGGACCTCCTGGGACCTCCATGGAATCTCGTGATATGGAGCTCTAGGTACCGGGGGACTCATGGGAAGACGTGTTCACTCACGGGAACTCACGGGAAGCCCATGGGGGCCATGGAGCCATCCCGGGACCGTCCTGGGACCTCCTGGGACCTTCATGGGACCTCGTGATATGGGGCTCTGGGTGCCAAGGGACCTCATCGGGAGGCGTGGGACCTCATGGGAACTCATGGGAACCCCCTGGGAGTCATGAGACCATTCTGAGATCATCCTGGGACCTCCTGGGACCTCCTGGGATTACCATTGAATCTCGTGATATGGGGCTCTAGGTGCCGAGGGACCCCATAGGACGACGCGAAACCTTATGGGAACTCATGGTAAGCCCACGGGAGCCATGGGACCATCCTGGGACCATACTGTGACCTTCTAGGACCTCCAGGGGACCTCGTGATATGGGGCTCTAGGTGCCAAGGGACCTCATAGGGAGACGCGAAATCTCATCGGAACTCATGGGAAGCCCGTGGGAACCATGGTTTCATCCTGGAATCATCCTGGGACTTCCCGGGACCTCCATAGAACCTCGTTATATAGGGCTCTAAGTGCCAAGGGACTCCATGGGGAAACGTAGGACCTCATAGGAACTCCTGGGGAGCCCACGGCAGCCATGAGACCATCCTGGGACCTCCTGGGACCTCCAGAGGACCTCGTGATGTGGGGCTCTACGTACTCAAAAACCTCGAGGGACGTCGTGGAACCTCATGGGACCTCATGGAAAACCTATGGGACCTCATGGGAAACTCATGGGACCCACGGGGAACCCATGAGACCATCCTAGGACCTCCTGGGATCTTTATGGGACCTTGTAGGATGGGGCTCACGATGCCGAGAGACCTAATAGGACGACGTGGGACTCATAGAAACTCATGGAAAGGCCATGGGACCCATGAGCAACCCATGGGACCATCCCGAAATCCCCTGGGACCTCCGTGGGACCCCGTGAAATGGGGCTATAGGTGCCGAGAGACCTCATAGGACGACATTGGAACTCATGGAGAGCCCATGGGAGCCAAGGGACCATCCTGGAACCAGCCTGGGACCCCCTGACACCTCGTGGGACCTCCATGGGACCTCGTGATATGAGGCTGAGGGTGCCAAGGGACCTCTTGAGACGACGTGGGACCTCATGGGACCTCATGGAGAGGGCGTGATGTCCATGGCAGATCCATGGGACCGTCCTGGGACCTCCTGGGACCTCGTGGAATGGGGCTCTAGATGCCAGAGGACCTCCTGGGACAACGTAGGACCTCATGGGTTCTCGAAGAAAGCCCATGGGAGCCATGAGATCATCCTGGGACCACCCTGGGAACTCCTGGGACCTCCTGGGACCTGCATGGGATCCCATGAAATGGGGCTCCAGGTGCCGCTAGACCTTATAGGACGACGTGGGACCTCATGGAAACTCATGGGAAGGCCATGAGACCCATGGGAAACCCATGAGACCTCCTGGTACCTCCTGGGACCAATATGGGACCTCTTGATATGGAGTTCTACGTACTAAAGGACCTCAAGAGACATTGAGTGACCTCATCGGACCCAATGGAGAACACATGGGACCCATGAAAAACCCTGGGGCCGTCCGGGGACCTCCTGAGATCTCCATGGAACCCCGTGAAATGGGGCACTAGGTGCCGAGAGACCTCATAGGACGACGTTGGACCTCATGCACACTCATAGAAA